>JAUTXW010000720.1:0-241887 GCA_030620095.1 Kuschelorhynchus macadamiae
TATTTTGTGACATAATTTTTGGCGAAATTTACGTGCAAATTCATCCTTTTTAGTTGATTGCTTTTTTTCTTGCAGTTCTCTTAACGTTAAAAAACGTGCTTTTTAATGTCAATCAATTTCGAGTGTAACAAATTAATAAATGTATTAACAGGGGCTATCATGTTTTTCTTAATTATTCTTTTAACAAATACTTTTCTATTTTGTATCTGCCTTTCTTCCTGAATTGTCGCCCATTGTTTAAAAGTGACCTTAGAATCCATGTTTGTATTGGCAAACTTTGCCGGCTCCAATAAGGCCCTCTTTAATTTTTATAATACATGCTACGATCTCAATTATTTGTTCAGGTGATCTATATTTAACATATCGTTTAAAATACAATTTCTTCATAATTAGACCCACATTTGCGAAGTTTTTACAATCACAAGTTACTCTGTCGTGTGCTTTTGAATGCACAGTCCAAAATAGTTTAAAACGGCAAAAACGTGGCGTAAGATATAGCCGGGAGTTTTTCTTTGACAATTTTTTTATGTAAATCTCTTAAAGAATTTAACAAAATTTTCTTTTGTTTTTTAAACCTATTTTTAATCACAAAATCTTTCTTGCCAGGACATATTCTAGAGTGTTCGTTCTCTCTAGAAACTTAACTGTCTTTATTATGGTAGATGTTCTTAGTTCATTTCGCCTTTTTCTTTCGTATTGTGTTAGCTTTGATTTTTTAAATATTTTTTTTCTAATCGGTAAAGCATTAAATCTTTGATTTCTGTAACCAATTTTTATTTTCGAAATAGTTGTCCACTTACCATTTTAGAAAAAATATGCTTTTCCTTCTGCGTTCTTACTTCTTTTCAGGCTGCTTTATTTCAGTTAATAGAGTCTCTCAAATAAGAAGCTTTCATTTAACCTATGGTGTTATATTCAAATGTTGGTCATTTCTTGTACTTTAGAATATGGCGCGATTGAGAACTTTTGGAGTGCATTTCTATAGTATCTTATTGTACTTTCCTAATATTGCCTTTAGTTTTTTTTCAGAATCTGTTAGTTTCCTGTAGATTTTTGCCCTGTTGCATTTTATTTTTTTACCTTTACCTCTTTTTGTGGAAATTCTATTTCTACGTTTTCATTTTTTCTAGGTGGAGAAGCCGGTGAAGTCGTATTTTTAAGATATTCTGCTGTCTTTCTTAAAATGTTATTTCACCTATATCGTTTGCTACTTTCTTTCCAATTTTGCCTTTTTATTTTCTGTTCTTGTTTATTTAAGTCTTTTACTCCCTTTATTAAAACTTTTTCCTTTTTTTCTCTATATCTTTCACGGTCTTTTCCTAGTTTTTCGTTAAATTTTTCTTCTGATAAATTTACTTGGTGTTTTATTTTTTTTATACATTTTTATTTGGTTTGGATTTCGTTTCGGTAAGTTAGTATTTTGATCTTTAAGTAATTTAATTGTATTCTCAATTTCTTCTTTTTGTTTTAACAGCTTCATTAACTTTTGGAATTAGATATTTTTTCGTCTTTCGACACTTTTTCATTCATTTTAACGATCATTTTTTGAACATTCTCCTTTCCCTGCAGATGCGGCAGTTTCTCTATCTTTTCTTAAACGTTCTTTAAGCTCTACATATTCTTTATCTGGTCATTTCGATAACAAAAAAATATGTTTCCGAAATGACGACATTTAGGTAAATACCTCGTAATAAATCGGCTTTCCCGCAAGGCCTTAAAAATTTGAGGTTAAGTTACAGTCGCCGCATTCATTTGCATACAATGTTTTTAGCCAGAATAAAAGAAGAAAATATTATGTAAAGAGCGTTACCGAGTTGATGATGCTACGCACTGATTTTCAAATCATAAAATTTGTTAAAAATGTACCTTAATCTTTATAACTTGTGCACACCACACAGTAAAGAAGCCCATACTAAACTACAATGTTATGCTCTAGTGCGCGAAGGAGTTACGGAAAACGCGATATGAGCTTGAGACACAATTTAAAATTTGTTCCACGGATTATTAGGTCAAATAGTAGATAGAAGTTTGTAATTTGAATTTTATTTCTTAAACATGTGTACATCTGGGATAAAAAATGACAGAATAGAGTTTGGGCAGTAAAATGCATTTAATTGATGATACATACCAGCAAGGACAGTTACCGAAATGAAGAGTTTATCTTTGACTCGCAAAAAATAAAAAATCCTAGTTTGCAGGCCGTTTACTTTCTATTTATTGAAAACTATAAAACATTTACTTTTAAAAATCATTATGAAATGCCGAGTTATATTGAATTTTTACTTAATACAGTACATAAAGCTAGTAATACAGTTTGATATCGTTATTTTCGAAAACACTGAGACGCTTTGGCAAAATCCTCGTTATAAGAGACTATATGTTAAAGAAAGATGGAGAAACTTCGACTACATAGTAGAGTCAAGGAGCAAAACATTGCTCTTTATAAAAGGGTTTTACTCAAATTTCTCAGGTGTCCGTAAAGATAAAGGTATCAAACCTGGTATATTTATAAAGACGCGATCCATACGAAGTATATACAATAAAGTGTGTTACTGTGTGTTAGTCCATATCTAATATTATTTGGAAACCGCTACTTATCCGACGCAAGGTCTTAAAGCTTCTTTAGGTAGCAGTAATAGCAGCCTAATCAATGAGAGCGGAATACGCCTAGTATATAACCATTTTACCGTAGCTTTTAAGTGAAGTTTTCACTTCATAACAATTACAGAAAGAGAGCAAAACCATTATTGAGCTTAAATTATAGTTTATCTTTTCTATAATTCAGATTTATTTTAGCAGCCCACATCGCAGCTTTACATGACTCTTTTTCGATGCTACGAAGCAAAATTTTTACTGTTTTTAAACTTCTACTGTAAAAAATAATATTAGCAGTGTAGCAATTCTTAACCTCATGGAGATTTTAAATAACCTTCTTACTGTGTTGAAAATGGATTCGAATTTTTTACTTTAAGTGAATAAGTCTCAAAACTGGGGTTTCGTTTAAATTTTGAGCGAAGTCGACAAGCTATATTTTTAAACATAGGAAAATGTTAAATATAAAAGTTTTAAGAATTTATTCGAAATAGCAGAATTTGCTAAAAAAACAATTGGAGAGGATAAAACCAATTCATTAAATGTGTCCCAATTTGCTAATTACGAATATAAAAGGCTTGATATTTTTGTCTTCAAGATGATCGCGAAAATTGACCAATAACCTGCCATATGAAGCAGCGCATTATTTACTCTAAAATAATGTGTTCGAATGCTATCGCTCTCTCCTTTTAACACATTGCTACATATTGCAGGACATTTGTCAATTATATTGGTTGATTTTAAAAATAAAGGTTTCAAACCCACAATCAGCAAGGGAAAACCTGTTTAATGAAACAATATTATACCGAGTGTTCCATTTAAAGTAGAAAGTCGATTCCTATTTTTCTACTTTCTAGTGGTAAAGCTGGCAAACCTCGTTTAAAATATAAACCGAAACCCTGTGCATTTTAAATTAGACTATTTTTGAAATATGTAAACGTTATGAGTTACTGAGGTATAAGAAAATCAAGTCACATTTAAGATAGTTAAACAAGTGTAATGCTGCAAAATAGGCTAGTTTTGAACTCAGATAACTCTAAAAACTCATTCTTGAGTTATACGCAAAATCACTGAACGAGTAACAATTTTCACGTGAAACCAGTGATTTTATTTACTGTGTTTAAATGAAATGTTTAATACATATTTTGTTTTTTCTATAGACAAATTAAGGAATATCTTACATATTTCTCCAGAATAATGCCCATATTTTTTTAAAAAGAAAAACAAACAACAAATTGTGCGGACAATATTATTCAGTTTAATATGTCTTGTTACAGGAAAATCGTACATATTCCGCAGTGGGTTACAGTGTCGGCTACGGCTACACTAGGTCTAGTAAGGGTTATTCAGATTGGAGAAATGTAATTCTGCCCGCGTCCCGAGTCTCCCACAATGGAGTCCAGTCAATGAGTTATGTTATCCGAGGACTGGAGCCGGGACAACAATACGAAGCCAAAGTTCAGGCACGGAACAAGTTCGGATGGAGCCCTGTGTCAAAGTCGTTTACATTCCAAACTACAGATAGAGGTACTGAATTTTATTTGCATTTAGATGGTTTGAGATAAGCTCATTGTTTGGATAATTTTTCCTTGAAACTTTTTATCATGCAATATATTCACGGTAGGGCTTTATAAGAATAGGAATTAACCAAAAGTTTTGAACTTTAAAATAGTTTTCTTTTGTTAAAGTCTTTCTTACCTTAAAGTCGGACAATTTAGCCTGCTATTTCAACTACCCCATCATAATTTTAAGCTCTTGATATCATGCTATGAATATGATGTGTAGATGATAGTAACAATACCCGCGTGCATTTCTCTTTTTGGACCAAAAATATTTAAAATTTGTTTGAACTTCGGATTACTGTAACTCGGTAACAGTAAGTCGGGAAAATACGCTTCTATAAGATCGATAGTCAGGATAAATGGGCGCTTCTTTTGGTAAAGACGCGATTTCGTTGGGGCTTATAATAAGCCTAAAATGGCGTCCGATAGAGACACTCTTATAAAAACCCCAAATATGCAAAATGTAGGTCGCTATGGTTAATTTTTAAGGTGAGGCTTTTTTTCTGGATTTCTCGTCCGTTAAAGGGCAATATAGGAGCATGGGTAATAAATTGGGTAATTTTGAAGGCTTTTTGCGGAGTCGAAACCCCGACTACTTTGTCAAGGTAAAAAAGGGTTGGATGGGTAATATAAAGGAGATTTAAGATCAATATAGGATGCCTATACCTCAAATGACGAGAAAGCGGTCGACATGCAGAAAAACAAACTGTTTCCGGCTTTTCAATTTTCCCAAATTTCACTATTTTTTCTCGAGAAGAGTGACGAGGGACAGAATTTGTTTATGGTATCCCAAATTTCCCCCAGTGGGGTTCAAAAACCATATCGCTAAAATTACCCTCCTGTTTATACAGGGCGAGCCATTTAGTTCATGTTCAGTTCATATATTTCGCTATGGTTTTATGTTTGTCCCTGTAGCATATGAACGGTTGATCCTAGGTGAATCAAGTAAATGTGCAAGAAACGTCTATATTTTCTCTGGGGACTGGTGTAAAACCTACTCGATCAGTGTTAAGGGTGAATTTTGAGAAATTTTTGAATTGTAGCGTGCACGAATTCTGTTTGCCATTCTTAAACATATTAAAAATTCTATGTTCTTCCTGCAAAACATAGATTTACATTTTTTTATCCGAAGTCAAAAAATTGGACAAAATCTGGTTTCGGGTAAAAATGCATTATTTTTCCATTTGTCAATGAAATTACGACTTTTTCAAGTTGGTCTGACTCTGCCAGCTCTGCAGCCTTGACTGGCATATCACAACAATCAGTTTGATAGGGTCCCGATGGTTTTAATCAGAAATGCCTTCAAAATTTGAAAATATCTGTTGATCTATCTATCTTAAATGCTTTGAGAAATGCTGAAAATGGATATACATCCCGAAATGTATAGAAATATCAGGAAACCTGTCCACCTAAAGTTATAGCAATTTAACATTACGTTATTGCAAGTATTTTATGCATGAAATGAAGGTCGTTATACTACAAAATAATAAGTACATGGATGGTATGGGGCCTTAAAGGTTTGTATATTTATGTTTTAGTTATTAAGGGATTTCTTCCTTTTAGGAAATAGGAAGCAGTGTTTGTTTGTTCCAGTATGTTTAGTAACGGCTATTTATATTTATATACGGGGAGTTAAAGTAATCCGTTTCCGAGTAGTGGCATTTTCGGAGATTCAATAGTTCCTTTAATTTAATTTTTAACTTTAAGTACTGGGTATATAAAGACGCCGCTTTTTTTTAATTTCTAAAGCTGTTCTGAGCTATTATGTTTATACTGACTGATAATGATCATCAGTGACCATTAAGGGTTTTAGATATTGTACATATGGGGTATGGTAGCATTTAATATAGATTTTTTTTATATTGGAAGGCGTAGTATTACAAACTCATATTTTCATAGTAATTATAAATAGCGTTTTAGTTGTTGAAGGTATTATATATTGAGACTTGCAAAATGTTTTCTTAGTGTAAATTTATATTTTTTTCCATTAAGATCATTAACCTAGTATACTTTTCCTTTCCCATATGACAACCCATATATTATTATTGTATTATTAATATATTGTATATGATATATAGGGTATTGTAATGGCGAAAAGTTGGGCTTTTTTCGACGTTTTAGAGAACTTAGGGCACGAAAAACAAAAATGTCTGTACGCATTTGTGTATATGTCTACACAAAATTCGCTCCAACGATCACTTGAGAACAGACAAAACCATTCGTTTCAAATTTGCTTAAAAAATAGTATGAGTCAAAGTCTGGCGGGAATTACATTTTGTGAGCCATAGTCGTAGATTTCCGATATTTTTAAAAGGGATATAATAACGAAAAAAAATGTATTTTTAGAAAGCACAAACTGATAATAATATAATTGAAAACAGATATAGTTAAGGTAATTGTTGAAGCCTTATTTTCAAGTCAAGTTATTAATTCAGACCCTAGCGGCTATTGTTTCCATCCTGCCCAAAAAAGAGTAGAGATTTCTATATATATCTTGTTCATTGAACAATGGGGTTTAGATCCGTCACTGATGTGACATTTAAAAATCTATAAAAGAGTTTTCTATTTTCGTAATTTTTTATTATATGACACAAATCTTTTACTCACCGGTTACAACTATTATTTTGTCCAAAATAATACTATAGATTTTTTCCACTCCTTGATTAATTTTTCTAATCATAACTTTTCCAATACACATAATCAGATCATTTTTATTAAACTGGAAACCCTTTTAAATTTTGTAGAAATTCTTTATTTGAAGAAGTTTCTAATTTGTCATGTGCGCAAAAAAAACATCATATTGAGCAAGAAAGCATATTATTTCTCCAATTTTTTTAACATCCTTGTTTCTTTTTCTTATAAATTATTAGCTGTTCATATGGAGCATGTTTAATGATTAATTCTCTACAATTTTTTTTCCTAATTAATTGCTTTTATATATGTTCAAACTCGTTAAATAAGTAAAGTATTTCTTGTTCTATACATTCTTTTCACAATAAAATAAAAGACATGCCAGAAAAATAGAACAGACTTCATATCGCAGTCTGTGAAATATTTACATTTATTAAAATTTTACGTTTGAAAAGGCCTAGTATACTGACAAGTACTTACTTAACAGCTATTCTCTAATGACAAACAATCCGACCATGCTGCTGTTTTTTTATATTCAAGCTTTATTGGTTAAAAACCACCAAACTGCTCCCGATTCTTAGTTCTTAAAATTTATAATTATTTACACCAAAAACAAAATAGGCCCAAAAAATTAAATAAAAATCCTCCAAAAACAATTCGATAGAAATAACCTAAATGATCCCACCTTAACTAAATGTTTTTATACGAGAAATGCATATTGACTGGCCTGTATCCATATCCCAAGCTTATACCGCTTGAGAAAAATATGCAAATATTTATCTGCAAATTTCAAATACCGAAAAAATTATAGGGATCATCATACAAAAATAGTCGGCATGTGGTTTATTAATATTAACAGTGATGTTAAGTAAAATGATAATAATAAAATAAATTTGTTTTCAATACGATTTCACACATAGAAACTAAAATGTAATTAAATAATAATATTTGATAAAAAAAACTAGTTTCGCTGACAACAGTATTTACTTTGAATTCCTGGACCAAATTGTTTACTGGAATCTGTAAGACACCTATATATAAGAGATAAGAAAATAAATAAAGTAATTATATTTATATAGTTTTAAATAAATATATTTTTAAATCATTTTTCTGAATACAATTTTGCGGTGCATCATCAACTTAATATTTTTTAATTACAGAGTTAAATAATTATTTGACGATTCTCTCCTGAGAAAAAGTGTGTTGAGAGAGATGGAAAACTTGAGTTATAATAAACAATTACATAATAGGAAATGTAAGTAACTGTAAATGCATGTGTGCAACATATTATTGATTTTTGAAGATGAATGTTTAAAAAAAACGACCTAAAAACACCATCCGAATGTTGATGATGGCTTACTTTTATGAAACGCAGGACTTAAAATATGATTACACTTCAAAAAAAAGTTGTTTTTAAATATATCTGCGTTTTAATTGGAAAATTTTGAGTAAAGCATATTTTCTTCAATATTGCTAAAGTTAATATCATTCTACATATCTCCCCTCATTAAGTTTTTTACGAAATTGCCTAAAAGTTTTCTCCTTTAGAGGTTTTTATATATTTTATACCATTTCATTTTTTCAGATATTCCCTTTGCTGATATACGACAGTATTATGAGAAAAACGGTAAGTATTTTTATTTGAAATATTTAGTTATTTTTTGATTCGAGAAACGAATAAAATTTATTATTTTTTAAATAAAAATAAATCCATTATTAAAGATATTTTTTAATAGACCTCTAACCAGCTAAGTAATATTACTATTATTAAAACAAAATGTCCTCAAAAATTGGCACTACTGCCGTTTAAATCACTAGTTAATACATTCAGTGAATTTAATGAATAACTGTTCAAGGTAAACATGTATAAAAAATAGCAATTTTATCTTGACAATGTTGAATTTTAGTTAAATCATTTAGATATTACACTCCTTCCAAGTTTAAAAATTATAATTATTGTTTAAAGTAAATGGTCGATAACCCAATTATGTTAGAAAGATAATGGACTGTATTTTAAATTTAATTAGAAAAAAAAGAGATTAGCGTTTAAAATTCAACAAAAAGTAGTATTATTAAATATTGTTAGAAAAATGGCGTTTATATACCAATATAAAAGTGAACACTTAAAATATTATAATGCGTACACTAGAACACTGACTTTACTTGTGAAATTGCAAAACTGCAAAACAAGGCATTTATCCTTGGTAAAGTTTCTGGGGATAGTAGATAGGAGATAGTAACTTGGTGTCATAAACAATATCAAATAATAAAAAAGCAGCCTGTTTTTGTTGCCGTAATAAACACGTTATACAGAGTTAAAATTTATCAAAGATAAAATGTAGGTTTAGTAGAGACGAAACAATCAATATCTCGCAGATAGTTAAAAGTTCGGCCGGTGTACGCTACACGAAATGTAAAATCAGGATTTTAAGTACATTTTAAGAAATAAAAAATAGTGTGTTAATTTTAAAATTTTAAAGTTGGTAAGCTTAAATAAAAATAACATTGTGAATTGAAGATTTCCTTCTATAAAAGGTAAGATAAAGATCAACATAGATTCTCTAAGCTAAATATATATTATTTTTACGCTACAAGTAGTGATCACTACGCCGCGCCGTGTAAATAAAAGTAAAAATGAATTAAACAATATGAATGATGAATATCTCAAAAAACGCTAGCCTGTATTGATAACAGCATTGTCTAAGAATAAGAATATCAAACTAAAAAATCATATATTCCCTAAAATCCCTTGCAAAAAAAGTTAGCAAGTAGATGAAATTAATAAACACTTAAGAGGAATCAAGATCTTAAAAGGAAAAAATATATACATTAGTTAAAATATACTATATTGGATTTTGCCTGCGACTTGAAGTAATATAAATATTGTGTTTTAAAAATCAAATTGCGTTTTGGTTAGTCCTGGTTAGGTTTTTTTTTAGGTGATATAAAAAAGTGTATCTATATTAAAACGAGGCAAACTTTTTTACTTTTTTTTTTAACAAAACTTCTTTTAAAATAAAACTACAAAACATGCTTTTACCATGAACAGATCCGCTCGATGGTATCACATTTTTATACTGCCATGCGAATTATATACGCTTGCAAAGTTTCAAATCGATACGTCTAAATTAGTGTTTCTCCATATAACTTTTGCCACCCCTTTTACTCCCCTAGATGAATCTTTAAAAATAATAAAACACATGTTATTTTCTTTTTTCTGAGGAATAAAGCTAAGAAAAAGGTACAATTTTTGATGCGCGTCTGAAAAAAAAACTCGAACAAAGTTAGGTTGGCTGATGATTTGATTTATTTTATTTAAAAACTGTCCTAAATGTTTTTATGAACACATGTTTTGATATGTTGTTAAAATGCATAAATTTAAAACTTTAGGCCTTCCAATTAAAGATATTTTTTAAATTTATTATTACTGGAAACTAGTTGATTTCTGCAAATATCTGTCCCATGTTTTACACTATTTTAATATTTTGTATGTCTGTTCTGTTCGTAGCAAATAATTGGAAGACGAATTTACTTCCTTTTGTGCAAAAATTAATTTATTTTTACTTGAATTAAGCAGATTTAGAACTTTTACCTTAAACAAGAACTAAAAGGATTTTTAATTAATTTCAAATTAAATTATAAGCGGTTTAGATGTTTGGTAAAAAACACTTCAAAAGTTTATTACATAAAACAGCGGTAAACTTTGAAACTTTTAAAATTACTTAGTTAATTGGTATTGACTTTAATCCAAATTCTTTGACCATAAATATTTATATTTTCCAATTAAAATACCACCAAGAAATATACACTCCCAGGGAAAAAATAATTACACAAATCATGACTAGTTTTCTTTTCAGAACCAAGCACCATAGAAGACTTTTTTGGAATTAGATCTACGAGCTTAGCCATGTCAATGAAAATTTCTCTAATGGGGTTTATAATATCTGTATTTATAATGATGGTTAGTTAAATGAATAGTTTCTAAAGTTATAAATAAAATAGTTAGAATTAGGCTTGTAAAATATAATACCTTAAAATATTTTAAACATATTTAGTCACTTTAAAGATGTATTATAAAATGTCACGGGAGAGAAGATAAATTCACACATATTTTATTTATCAGCTCGAATGCTTTATTGTATAGTAATTGCTTTTGGGGGTCTAGTTAAATTTGGAGTCATATGTTAGCAGTATCTTCTGTTTGATAAAACATTTTTTTATTTAATGCCTTATTTGTTAACATATGCGTTTTCATTATTGAAATAGGATTGTATATTTTAAAAGGTGTTTGAAGAATACAACCTTTATTTGTTTTATGTCAAAATAAAATTTATAGTAATAGTATTGTTACTACAAAAACGACTTCCTCATATTCTAAAAATACATAACTCTAAATAATCTAATGCTAGGTGTTAAAACAGAATGACTAAAGTATACCTACATTATGTTTTAAATATCTTGGGAATTTTATTGGATATAAGTGCCCTGAGGATTATAAATCTAAATAGTTGTATGAGAATAATATGCATTTTGTAATCTAAATTGTTTTTGAGAAACTTGATACTTATACATAAAAATAGTAACATTAATAGAATACTCCTGTGTTGTCTTTAGTATTGACCCACTTTAAGGTTTTTCAATTCTGTTGATTCTTTATGTCAACAAAAATAAAAGTTTTTGTAATGTGCCAATTTCCATAAGAAGTGACAGTTTAAAAACAGTGGCAAATATTTCTGTTGTAGGAGCAATTATGTTGATATTGGTTAAGACAACCAGACCATTACGATCTGTTTCTGTTTTCCGTAACAAATTGCAAGAAATATTATCAAAAGTCTCCTCTATTTCTTAAGTGCTTCGCGTATACCTTCTGAAATTCAATTTTATAAAATCGCTATAAAATTCTCTATCGAGTCTGGTTTAAGTGTTAATCTATTTTCAAATATTCCCGGTGTCAACTAATATATTAGACAAGCCGTAATTGCTAGAGTACAGATATATCAAAATGAAATTTAGTATAGGTAAATGATATATAAAGAGAAGAATTTCTGCATACTTTTTAACGGAAAATCGGTCCGGTTTCCAAATTTTAAATGGAACTTCTTGTATATTTTTACATTTTCGGATACCTGAGACAATTCTGGATCAGAATGTGACATTTTTAAAAGTTTTTTTCTCCCACTTAATTTTTAAAGTCACACATCTAGGTGGCTATGATCGCGCGCAAAATAATCCTCAGGACCCCAGATGTTGTCACGAAAACACAATCGCAGTTTTAGTGATTAGTATGATAGATAGGAATAAGAAAATTTGGCAAAATCACATTTTTGTGACTACTCTTTTTTTTAAATGGCGATTCTTTTTAGACAAACACTTTTTAAAAAAAGGATTTATTCGCGAATTTAATAAAACTGATTTATTTGCCATCGGTATAAAAATAAACTCATAAATTAAATATTTATTAGCGAAATACCCAAAAAGTCAGATCTATTATATTCTTACTTTCATCAAGTGTGCCATGGAAATCCTTGCAGAATAATATTATAATCCAGTATGTTTTTTTTCACTTTTCTGTAAAGACAAAACAGTCACATAGGTATTGGCAGTCACATACGTTTATAAGCCGAAGTAAAACTTTTTTTATTTTCGCAAAATTCCTGTATAATTTTTAATTAAAATAATATATACTCAAAATGAAATGTTGATATGTTATTGATATTGGGGGGATGTTTTAAAAATTCGAGAGATGAAGCTGAGTTGTATGCTCAGAGATATTCCAACCGGCGTGAAATCTAGTCCATCAGTATTTTCCGTATCTTGAAAATCGTTTTAGGCAAGAAGAAAATCGAGAGGTGGAGGAGACATTTATTATAAACGAAGAGACGGAGATTGTTGTTATGTCTGATGTTGAAAAAACATGAATCATTTAAGTATCAGTGATACCAACATTTGTATGCTGGCAATGGCGACAGATGGGTAGTGTTATGTGATTGGTTGTTCCAATATCGTGCAACCGACCCAAATTTTATACTATTTTCCGACGAATCAAGATTTACGAATAATGGTATTTTTAACAAACAAAACAATCGAATTAACATCAAATAAAAGTGCTAACTTTACAAAATCCGACGTAAATCGATTTTGACAATTTTCCGTTGCTTAGAAATGTTTAATTTATGGGTTTTTTTTTAAACTAATTCATAATAAAAGAGGATTATTAGATTCGCCAAAAAAGTCTCTTTTTGTAAAGTGCTTGTCTAAAGAGATCGCGATTTGAAAAAAATATAATTAGACTTGAAAATGTGAGTTTGCCAAGTTTTTTCGTTTCTATCCATCATACCAATTACTAAAACTAAAGCGTGCGATTATGGTCATTTAGACGCAATATCAAGAGTAGCTTTAAAAATTAAGTGGACGTAAAAACTTTTAACAATTTCACATTCTGATCCAGATTTCTACTGGTATCAGAAAATGTGAAAATATACAAGATGATTCATTTAAAATTTCGAAACCAGACCTATTTACGGTGAAACCGGAAGTTGACGGAAAGTAGAAAATATCCAGAAACTCTTTTTTTATATACCATTTACCTATACCAAATTTTATTTTGATACATTTAATACTCTAGAAAATATGGGTTGTCTAATAGATTCCTTGACACCCGGTATTTTAGGGTAGTGTGAAATTTTACTTAATTATTTATCTATAAACAACTTTTTGGAACTTTTATAAAGCATTATATTCTTCATGCACCTCATAAATAATTTTGTTAACGACAAAAGGCAGGCATTTATGATAATATAAATTAAATTAATTTTTTTATTCAAATTTATATTTATTTATCTTATGTTTGTCGCGTAATTTAACAACTGAAATAATATATATTTATCAGTGGGTCCAAGTAAATTCTTATTAAAAAGCTTAATATTTTTCTATGGCCAAATTATGTTAATATCGAGTGTATCAAGCTTACATGAAACACATTTTTAGGTAAATAAAAATAGGTATTTTGCGTGTCTGAGTATTGTAAAAATTTTCAAATAAATATCTTGTTGCAGCAAATTAAAAACTTAATTTCTAAAACTCTTTCGAAAAATTGTTGGTATAATCTCATATTAAGTCACATCATATCTGCATTTATTTTCTAGTAATAAATTTAAATAAATGTCTTTTGACGTTAATTGAATCAGTTTTTAAGACAGCAGAGTTCTCACCAGTCGTCATTTAATTTAGAGAAATAATTAAAACAGAGTTTAAACTTTTCAGCTATTAAAACCAGTATTAAAGTCAGTTGTTATTTTTAACGTAATAAGAAGGAAACGACATTTAGAGGATAAACTCGACGTTTCTAGTAAAAGTAGAAGTTGCCTTACATTTATTATTCCCTACATTTTGAATATGAATGTATTTTTGATTGTTATCAGGTGTAAACGAGAGACTAATTAAAAGTCTGTAAACCTATACAGAATGTCCCGAACTCAATGGGCCTTTAGCCATGATTGGAAAACTGCTCTTAAAAAATAAATGCCACATTACAAGTTTCTTTTTATACAGGGTAGCTTCATAGTCTGATCGGGTTGGTAGATTAAAAATTATTTTATTTTTCAAATGGAACGCCCGAAATATTTGTTAAGCAATGTTCCTATACCTATTTGCAGTGGTTTGGTAGTCATGTTTTCACATAAACCTACCAAATATATATAAAAAAAAAACATAAAAATGAAATGATAGCAGCTTCAAACTCTCGCAGCATGTATATTGTATATTATAGTGTCACATTTGTCTATTAATTATTAATATTTTAATATATTAAATATTTTTATTATTCACGAAACATGTAGAAAATATAATGAAAAATATTCTTATCTACCATCAACTAACAAAAGAACATTCACAAATTATTAGGTACATAAAATAGGAGTCAAATTTATTAAAATGAGAAATAATATAATCATCAAGTCAATTGCAGTCTCGTTAGAGTAAGTTAACACCTCCGCAACAATGAATATTATACGAAATTAATTTAAACCAAAACTAAACATCTTAACATACGTGAATCAACATAATGAGTGGTTTTTTTGACTTCTTGGTCATAGAGGTTTTGAAATGCATCTTGTAGTCGTTGTACTAATTCTTCTTTGGAGTTAACTCGCGGTTTGTAAACGTCGTTTTAAGGCGTTCCATAAATAGATGCCCAACGGTGAAGTTCAGTTGATCGAGTAGGTAACAACCATGGACCCAGTCACCTAATCCACCTCTCAACGAACCAATGGTAAGGTAAACTTAAGATTTGTTTTGTGAAATGTGCCTGTGTACCATCTAATTGATATCAGCATGCTGAACTTATTTCTTCTGTTAATATATTTACATATTATCAGAATTATAAATACTTTTAGATTTTCGTGAGACCTTTCCTGTGAGCGAATTCCTTCTGCTAAATATCCTTTTTTGAAAAAATTTGGTTCATTAGTTTTATTATGAAGAGAGAACTCAACTTTTTGGACAGCATCTCCCCGTTTTACAAATTTCGCCGTTTCAAATTAATAATTATGCGTGCCTTTTTTATATGCCTTTCAGCACTATAAATTGATGGCTAAGGGTAAGACTTTAAATATACCAAGATGTTAACAATATTGTTTCCCCGTTATTAATTGGACTACCTCTTGTATTCTTTCCGGCTTAATTTTCCCATTCCTTGTAACAATGGTGTTAAATTTTTTGAATTTTGTTTTGTTCATTGGTAGTCTACGGAGATATTGTTTAATAATTTTTTTACATGTTCTTGTTACTATTCGGTTCCTTCGCCGTGAAAAAAAAATATTAATGATATCAGCAATAATGCGAATAATTATTTTCCATTTGGAAAAACCACTAGCAAAAATAAAGCTTCTTTATTATCGTTTCAACATGGAAATATAATTTGTTTTGTTTGAACATCTCAGAATATGTATGACCCACTATAAACTTTAAGACATTTAAAGCATATTCCAAGTTCAAACGTCCAAACATACATATCTAAAAGATCGTTGGAGGTAGATATAGGAGCATTATACCTTTAAGCATCTTTTAGAGGAAATATTGCGCAACAAACATATAGGATGTTATATTTTAAAAAACCTTGTAAAAAGCAGACTTGTAATGTGGCATTCATTTTCTAGAGCCATATACCAGAGCTTCTACTTAACAAAATTTTGTTTTGTTAGATAATATGGTTTTTAAAATTAAATAAGGAAAGGAAGTTAATTGCTAAATAAACGTTGTTTTATTTAAGAAAACAAAGATGACCTCATTTCCAATCCAAACGAATCTAACGGAAATAATTTGATTCGAGAGTTTATTTAAACCTATATCTCTATGAGAAATTTGATAACGGCTAAGGTACCGTCGAATGGGGCCTTATATAAGCATCCTGTATGCAGCAATCTGTGAAAGTCAAGTATCGCAAATGTAAAACTATACAGGAGGATTCATTCAAATTTTCGAAATGTTACAGTCTGATCCAGAATTATCTCAGGAATCCGAAAATGTAAAAGTGAAACCGGAAGTTGACGAAAAGTGACAAATATGCGGAGACTCTACTTTTTATATACCATTTACGTATACCAAATTTAATTCTGATACAATTAATACTCTAGAAAATATGGCTTGTCTTATAGATTCGTTGACACCCGGTATTTTACGGTAGCTTGCTTTTTAATTTAATTATTTATCTATAAACATTTACAACTTTTTTGTACTCAGATAAATCTTTATATTCTTCATACACCCCATACAATAATTTCGTTAACGGCAAAAGCCAGGAATTTATAATATAAATTAAATTAATTTTTTATTCAAATTTATTTATCTTATGCCTAATTTTTGTCTCGTAATTTAACAACTGAAATGACCCATATTTATCAGTGGGTCAGCGAGATATGTTCATATATTATCAGTACTGGGTTTACTAAAAACCGATTGATTTATTTAATGAATTAAGGTCTGGAAAATCTTTCTTTTTATTGCAGAAGTAGGATAACCAATAAAACTTTTTCACGAGTTGGTTTGCGTGACATTCGTCTGTTGGCAAGATCTGAAGGGTTTTGTCGTCACGTAACTTTTTCAGTGCATCTTCCTTTTCTTTCATTACGACAAAATTTGTTTTATTTTATCAAATTCAGATATTAACTACCAACTAGCCTCCAGGGGCCGTTTTATGTTTTCTCTTTCTTCAGCTGGAAATATCCGGAATCGGCATCTTTTCCGGATTTATTGCGAAGTTCAAAGATATTAAATATGTTAGTTTTGTTAATATAACTTTTTTCATGGAATTTTCAATGTTATTTAATTTCATAACTCATTACTATTATTTATAATCACTTATTAAAAATATTTCAGAACTTTAAAGCAGCTGTAATACCGTTTTTTTAATTAATAGTACATCGGCATGATGTGAAAAATCTTTACGAACGTTAGATTTAGCTTCATGAACAGCACAAAATTTGTATTTCTCTAAGGAAATTGTGAAATAATATGCCGACGTTCTCACGATGATGAGCCTCATCCGTGTAAAACAAGATTTTAAATTTAGAATTTTGTAGAAGATCAGGCTCAGGCAAGACTGCGAGTTGTCGTTTAGTAAAAAAATTAATATAACACGAAAACCCTCTGCAATTGTTACGTAATAAATCCTGGTAAATCTCAGTATAGGGCTAACTTTTCACGGCCAAGACTTATTCTGTATTGGGGTATTATTTCTTAATAAATTTATAGAATGTTACTCGAACACCCAGCTGGAAATGGGTATCATAAACTTACTATTTTTTGCTCAAGACATTGTTATTTAATTTTATTGTAATTTTTTAATTTATAGTTAATTTAGCATTTAAAAATATTGAAATATTAGAATACTTAATAGATTCAAATGAAATTTTGCTAAATTACGACAAATACATATTCATCCTTGTAAATCAAAACTTAGGGTCAATCTGGCTAAATGGAAACGATTTTTACAGACTATTTCAAAATTATCTAAAAAAAAGTATAAATAAAAATTGTAAGTTTTCGTATAGTAGCTGTTGCTTCTTAGCTGGGTGTGCTCGGATATACACAGCAAAACATGAACATTTTTGTTAAAGTAGAAGTAAGGATTGTTTTAATGTGTTTCTATTTACCCCATGAATGTTTCCATTTACCCATCATATTAGGATAAACAAGAACAACTTGGTTTTCACCATGAATATCAGTTTAGATAACCGCGGGGCAAATAAAAATATTCTTTATACGTTCTTAAGTAGTGATGAAAAAAATAAGGATAGTGTATTTATGGAAAATACAAAAAATAACACACACATAATTATAAATTCTCCAACTTTGAGTTTTATTTTTTCACGCAGATCTGCAACTGGCATGTTCATCTCTGTTTCGTCCGATCTCTCAAGCTTTCATCTTCGGCTTTCTTATTGTCTCCTGAAATGTCCAACGTCTCTTCATCTAAACACATAAATATTGAATCCTCATCTGATCGTCTGATTCATCGTGAAGAGAAACTATGTCAATGGAATTATCGTTGGAAGAACTTTTAGATTTTTTTAAATCTTTCTTTGCTTGTTCTTGATTTCTGAACTATCTTGGGCCGTTTTATTTGCCTATTCTTAGCTTCTCTGAACCTAGCCGCTGCTTCTGCGTTGCAATTATCTCTCCATACTGCAGCTGCTTTAAAGGAGGTGTCGGCTTTTTTACGATTTGGGTTGTCAATGATCTTTTTTGACGGACTGCTTCAGCAAAGATCTGAACAACCGTGGAGGGTGGACATATAGAAGAATAATCCGTAACAATAGCTGTTAATGAAGAGTTGAGGGATTCTCTTATTAACACAGAAGGCCTAACATCTTCCAATTCTGCGTAGATGAACCTGAAGAACCAGGTTCTTCTATTTCCGGAGCAGAACCAACAGAGTTTGAATTTTCAGCTTCTTCTATTTCAGAAACAGATTCGGTTACAGATCCGGCATAATTTGTCCATTTTCTCTTCTGATAAGCTTGAAGATGTATTAGATCAAACTCACTTTTTGGAAAATGATGGCGATCTTCTGCACAAATTCCTCTGGTGATGAATCCTGCTTGAATATTTATGTTTGTCATAGCTTCCGCCCAAACTAAAGCCAAGAGTTCAACAAAATCAAGTTTTTGCCAACGTCCCGTTCTAACACCAATATTGGTTTTACCAAATGGTTCCAAGGGTTGAGTTTTGTCCGTTAGATGGGGAATTTCATAATTTGTATATTAGCCTTCATAGTAGGTTCAGTTATGCGTAGACTGGTGTGGCTGCTGTGACTGTCATATAGAAGTAAAGCGGTTGAATACAGTAGTCCCAGCTCAGTATGTTTTTACGGACATGACTTATAAAATAAGTTTGCAATCCGTAAAAAAACTTTGGATTTTATATTAATCCATTTCGGGATGCTGCGTATACTGTTCCAGGGAAAGCAGCGGGTGACGTCTAACGGGCCTGGACCGCAGCTCCTTTGAATATAATCAGAGGTGGAAGTTTGTACCATCTGCCATCGCACCTGCTAATAGTGTGTTGTTTTCTCGACCTGAGCCCCTCACTAACGCAACTTAAGGTATGTTCTTTGATGCCTATGCCACGGACTTTTGAAGGATCTAAACTAAATGATGGTAGGATATCATAAGTTGCAACTTCTTCTTCCAGTTTATCGTAGAAGTCACATACTATTTCTGGCTTGCTTGCTAACATCACTGACTTCTGAGATTTTCAGGTTTCTTTAAGCTCAGTCTTGGATGGTATGACATAAACCCAATATAACATTCGTGTCCAGGTTTTCCATCCTTAAAGCTCGTTTTTATCTGATTTTGTACCACGTAGCTCCGCTCTAATTGAAGCAATTCTTCTTTTGAACAAAGATAGCATATTTTCAATAATTCCATGTGACATTGCGCGATATCATTTTCCACTTCTGGTGTCAACGTGGGCTTTCTTCCACCACATAATTGTTCTTCGGGAATATTACGAACTTTTATTCTATTGAAGATGTTCGAAATTGGTATTCTGTAAAGGTCAAAAGCTTGCCGATATTTTAAATTATTGTTTGAAACATCAGCCACTGCTCTTTGCTCAATATAGCGGCGCTGGTCTTTTTTAAACATAGTTTCGTGGCATCTAAAAGATTTTACACTGACTTCGGGTAAAAGGAAACATGTTTTTTGACTACAAATCTGTGTTTTCATTTACCCCAACGTGGTATATGGATGGGGTAAATGAAAACATCTCGCAGTTTTCATCGGAGCAATATTATCGACCTAGCCTTAAAAGCAACGTGTTAACAGATCATTTGTTTACCGTAGTACAAGTAAAGATTAACAATATCAACATATTTTTTAACGAAAAAAAAATTCTTTTTTTGCTTCGGCAAAAATGCGAGTCAAATTATATTGTAGTAAATTATTTAAATCAACTTACCTTTACCTTAAACGTTTATGAAAGTTAGTAACAGTGTTGCCACTACAACCAACAAGGATAATTCCGATTTAAAAGCGGGGTTTGAATAGAGAGTTTCTGTTGTTTTCATTTACCTTTAGTTTCCATTTACTCTAATTGACCCTACTTACATCAACGAATTTTTAATAAAATAGAAACAGCTATTTGATTTTGCATATGGTGAAAGTGCAATTAATATACACGTCATGTTTTAAATATGAATACGGTGACATCAAAACTGTCAAATTTCCATCCAGTATGATTTATAGTAGTAAAAAAAATGTTTCATATTACGTTAAAATTACATACATATGTTCGGTATAATAAAACAAGGAATATTATTATCCTAAAAAATTTGATACTTTGCTGCGAATAACCAGATTTCTTTCTTAATACTGTTTAATTGAACAGTTCTGAAAAAAAGTCACTAATTAGCGAATACGATTTGTTTAAGATATCATTAATTTGGATTACATTGATCGCATTTTTTGACAACTAGATAAAAAAGAAAAACGAGAAATATTATTAGTGGATTACAATTAGCCGTTAGCAATAATAGTTTACATAGAGTGTATTCAGGCACGTCGGAAGTGTTGGGCAGGGAAACTGCCCTGTTATACGGTACGGACAAAAAAATAGGAACATATTCATAACATGGCCAGGGACGAATCTAAGGAAATTTATTGTCAGGGGGAGCATTATAATTTTATCAAGATATTTTCCATTTTGCCAACGCAATATTTATATTTTGGTATAAAAATATAAAATGTTTAATTTTAAGTTCAGTTAATATTTAATGATTTAAACAAAATGGTTAAAAATAAGCCTTAAATTTCATTTTATCTTTTTTCTACCGGAAACTTTCGTGAAAAAGAAGTACGTTTCCCACCGGCTTTTTTTGTATAAGAATTATGTTGGCATCACATTGAAATTTTATTTTTTCAAATAGAATTTTTTTGTTGTCTATTAGATGGCACTAAAATTTTTTACTAAATAAAAAAAATATTTAAAGTAATTAAAACTTTGTAGAAATTTGTTGTTTTTTGTTATATTTTTATAATTAAATGTTAAACAAAAAGTGTTCATACTCAAAAAGAAGATAAAATAATTATAAAAGTGTATTTTTAAACAAAAAAAAATATGTTTATTCAAATTTTATTTCTGAATAAAAGGAATCTTATTTTTTTAATCTTGCCTTAAAAATGATTATTATTGTTTATTTAGATATGAAATTAAAAATATTTTATTGGGCTTATAAGCCTTTGTAACTAATTGGTTTTTCTTTTAACACATTCACTGCTATGGCGGACAACGCTGTCCGCTTGACGGTATTCTCATTACGCCAGGGCAGACACCGTTGTCTGCAGTGGGGTGGTGAGAAGATAAAAAAAATAGTTTTTGATGCGCAACGGTGGACACAATAATTATTATAATAAAATCAAAGACTCTCCAAATATTTATTTTTCACAAACAAAAATATTTTTAAAAAGTTTGTTAAAATATACTATTAGGAACTATTGTTATTTTGAAGAGAATAAAAAAAACACATTAGATATATTCAATTTAGCTGATTTGCACAAAAACTACAGATAGTTCTATTATATACCAAAACTTAAAATTTAGCCCGCTTATTAGTGACCATAGAGTATTTTTTACAAGTTTTTATTTTATTTTTATTTTATTATTAGACAAAAGTAAAATTATAAAGCAAATTCGGAACGCATTTATTTTAAGCAGTTTTGTAAGTTATGTGTTAGTTGAGACACCTGAAACCAGCGTAATTTTTTTTGAAATTGTTTTCTATTTGCCGGCTGAACCCATAGAAGTAGCTATATTTTTTTTGGAAAAAAAATTGTATAAATATTTTTTGGAAAAAAAATATGGTCATTAAATATATTATATAAAAAAAACAGTGTGGGAAAGAGCAGTTTTTTTCACGAAAATATCTGATAGATTGACTTCCTATTTATTGAACTGGAAAGTATAAACACTGTGATGCCACAGTCGTTATATCCTACAATAAGAAAACCTTCAAGATCTGTTGTACTATACGAGTGCATTGATATAACCGAATTTATAATATCGTTGTTCTAAACTATTTGATTTGACGTCCTTAATTCATTAAACTTAACGATTTACAAAATATTATGAATCACTAAAATTTTTAAACTTCCCCTTTAAGTACTACTAAACTTAACATGTTTAATTCCATGTTTGAAAATAGTTAAATATTATAATGGTCTTGGTGTTCTCGGCACCTATGTCTTATTTCTTGACACGTAACTTCGCTGTTTTTTTTGTTTCTTTAATAAAATGATTTTATTTCAAATAAAAGGTTTTTTTTTGTTTTTGCTTAACGCTTTATTAGAGCATCATTTTCGATTTTTAATAGCTTTACAAAAGTTCATACCCACATTACAATGAATATTTGTGCAGATGGACAATCTGAAATGTAAAGAAACGAAATAATATATTTTTTCACTATTTTAGTATTATCTTTTAATGGAGAAAGTAAAAAAGGTAAAGAAATATTTTTTTTTAAAACTGGTATAATTGCGAGCAAGACACTTAAGTCGAAAATATGTATCAAGTGTTAGCAATAAACTCAGTTTTTAAATTCCTGTATAATTTTCAAAATACGTATAGCGCCAATGGTAAAAAGGTAGCTTTAATATATTATGGAAGATTTTACAATACTCAGACGTCAAGTATTTATACGATGTATGTATTATAATGTGTTTTTAAAATTAAATATCTTAAGAAGTTAATATGCTAGTTTTTTTTCAGAAATATTGTCGTAATACATTTGTTCATACATATATTAAATGTAAATATAAACAGTAGGATCGTGTTATCACTACATTATATATTTAGAAATAATAAACTTTAAAACTATTTGTCCAACCTTTAATGAAAATACGTTCATCATTAATATACACAGTTTAGCATATTTATAAATTAAAATTGAACTCTGTATAAATATATGTATATCAATATTAAATATTAATACAGTAGTGATGTGTATAGAATTTAAAGAATTACCATAATATTGGGTAAATATGTAATTAGAAACCCCTTATTATGCCAAATTATATATTAGTCTGTAATAAAAGCTCCAGCAACTATGAATGTGTAATTCCATATGTGTTAATATGAATAATGAATGTTATAGCCAAGTTATGATAATTGTGTTATTACTGTCATATAGAAAAAATCGACAGAGATAATGGCAAGATATATTATTAATATGTTCAACTCTGTTGTTTTTCATTGCGGTAAGGAATTAGATCATTTATTTTATAAAAAAACAAACAATGGCTTTTTATATTTGGATATTATTATAATTAACAGTTTTGTACTCTAACACAAGTTGATGAATATTACCGAAAGTTCCAAATTTATAGCTTTCTGATATAGAGAGTCAGTTGTTACTGAGCTCATTATCGAGTATTTGTTAATTTATGTTTTCTGTAGAGAAAATTCCTTCCATGGTAGCATCCGAATTTTTTAGTCTTATTTTGAAGGAGTTGATAACTACCTTTATTTGTTTAATGAAAATATGTTTAAATTTTCTTAAAGTTTTTGTAAGCAAAATAACCTACATATTCTTTAGTTTATATTATCCTCCATCAGGTCAAGTTTGAGAATTTTTGATAAAACTTGAACTATTTGTTCTCATTCTCCAAATGTTTCTGAATTAATTTTAACTGGTGACTTAAACATTCATTTTAGTGGAGATTACTTTTTATTGTTTTTTTAAGCAATTGTATTGTATAAAATTAAAGGGCAAAATATTTGATTACTATAGTTTTTGTATCTTTCCAAGTACTACAATGCAAATTAGATGCATCTGTTTTCTACTCCTATATTTTGTTTTCCTAAAAATTTAATTTATACTATTTCAAACAACTGATCTTTACCGTAATTTTTAAATACTCTCTTGTTTGTCATTTTTAATTTCTTTAATTAATTACTTTCGGACTTATACTTCTTCAGTATTTTTATCATAATATATTGTTTTATAAAGTATCAGCAATTTTACTTAAACTATCATCATACCGAAAACAGACATTTCTATATCCATAATAATACATAACATGAACGAAATTATTATAAATTTCAAATTTTTTTTTGCTTTAGCAGTTAATTATTGCTAAATAATATCAAAATAAAATGCGAGCAATTTTGAAAAATTATTACGCGCATAATATATATCGTTTGAAACAGCGCACTACTCAGTAAAGGTTAAAAACAAATTAATGTTAATTATTATAAGGTCGCAAATGCCTATTTTACATTTTACAAAATTCCTATAATTGGATTTAAATGCTAAATATATGTTATATTAAAGTTTTGTTTTTCCAACATTGGTTTTTTTTTTCTTGAAACAATCTAAAAATAACAAATACAGACAAGTTGTAGACTGTTTCTAAATTAAATGAGAATAGTTTTAAGTAATTTGTTAACTACGATTCTTAAACATAACTTACAAATACGATACTGTCTTATTGATGATGATTATTAGATAGATAAGTTAAATATTATACGATTTTCAAAATTAGGGTTTTATGTAACCACAGCAAAAATCGAAATTGAAATGTATGAATTGTTAATTACCTTTAAATACGCAAAAATCAACAATATGATTGTATTTTATTGTATAGTTATTTTAATTAGGTTAACTATTATTTTAAGTCAAATATGTGAACGCAATTTAATATAAAGTAAATCGACGTATGTATAATTTAAATCAACTCTTTTTACTCTACAGGTTTTAACACAAAATATAGTTAAACAACTAAGTTACGTTTAAATATCATTTAAATTATTTCTTTATGAAATACTGATTCCCTTGATATTTATAAATTAAAATTTTAAATAACATCCTACTCATTTATAATGTAAGAATTATGTTGAATATAAATAGAATTTTAAATTTTACTTCCTGGCTTTGCTTTTGTTTTAAGCAGTCGTTCTATTTTTTTTCTCAAAGGCTATTTAAAAAGTTTCTTTTACAATTTATTAATTCAAACATATATTGTATAAATTGAAAGACAAATATTGGCCTTACAATAGCAGTAATTGTAATTAATAACCTAATGTATTAGCAGTTTTTTGTGTATATTTGTTCCAATTAGTTGTAGCATGATATTTGCATAAATAATTTTAAATATATTTTTACTGTTATAATAAAAATTGTCTAATATCTCTTTGTTTCATAATACATAAAAACAGTTTTTAATTAGTGTAGAACGGATATATAAAAAGCTAGAAACATAAATTCTGCATTAGCAAAAATGATTTCATATAAAAAAAATGTAAAATTATGCTTACTATTCACCTTATAATATATTTTGTAATGATTTTAATGATAGTTACTGATTTCTCATTTAGATAAAAACCTTGAACCCTTAATTTTTTTGATATATTTATTTTATTAATAATTGCATTCAAATATATTTAAAACAAGCACAAGTTACTTACGTAATGAATTAAAAAATCACTCAAGTTAAATTAATCAGAGATTTTGTTGGCAGTCATTTAAAATTAAATTGCTAATGGATATTTAATTAAATAATTTAGTATATTAAATAATTTATAGAAAATAATGAAATATGTACCTTTTAATTTTGAAATCAGAATTTTAACTTTTTTAACATAATCTCAGTAAGAATCTATAAAAGATGAACGAAGTATTAAGGACGTACGAATAATTGAGGTGTCTAAGTGTGAGCTCTAAATTAGATAAGAAACATAAAGGATAAGTCTGAATGTGTAGTGGTTTTTGTAACAAAACAATGTACATGTGTGGAATTAGAAGAGTATTGGGACTGATACTGGCAAATAAATGATATTTATATTGTAAATATTTTTTCTTTATTATTTCACCCATCAATATCTCGAACCTCTCAAAAGAAATGCGAAACGACTCTCAAATTTACATAGGAACGTTTCTTCGTTACCCTAAGTCCTAAAATAACATGAAATAAAATTCGTTATTTTTATTTTCTCAGGAGTGGCTTATGTAAACTTTATATAAAATGCTGAAAAGTATATCTATTTGGGCGGGGCAAAAGTCATATCGAAAATCTAAGAAATTGAATAATATGATTTCCTTTTGTGATGGCCATATTTTAAGAGTAAAAAAATAACATGAAATAATCTATATGGTTTTTCACGGTACTTGTTCTCTTTTTTGGACATACGATAAACTGATCTGTAAAAAGACCTAACTGGAAATTCCCTCTTAATAAATGGTTCCTTTTGTTCAGAAAAGTGAAAGATAACACAATTTGTATAAGTATATAAATCTAGATTTTTGAACTAAATTTAAAATTAATTAAACTGGAATTGGATGAGATTTTTAGAACATGTTTTTCAGCATCTAGGGTTAGTAAAAATACACAGTTCTTTATTTGAAAGTTTATAACAAAAATTAAAGCAGAAGGCGAAAGCAATTTTTTTTTCAGAAAATAAATTGCTCGTTTTGAAAAAAAATTACCTATTTTGAAACGTAAGTACTCAGTCAAGTGATTTTATCAAAGTGGAAGATTTCATCAGGTATATTCATGTTGAAGCTGTAATGGAAGAAGCTATATAGAATCAGGTGAGTGCTAAAGACAGTTTGTTTTACCGAGTGAGATGGCGGCTTACTTTTATTCGAACTAGCTTCGCGCAGTTAGTAGATTTATGAAGAAATAGCATTTAGGTAGGAATATAATATTTGCGTAATCTATGTTTCTGTTTTGCTAAATAATTTCACAGATTTGTCATTAAATGTCAATACTTGTATCGACTTTGATAAAAGTTCAGACCTTACAAAAACAACCTATCAGGTTTATTTGGAATTTTTAAGTGCGTTAATGGACAACCTAAGTCTGTTGTCAGAGTGGGAAGAGCTTAGAGAATCTTTCCAAACAAAAAAAGTTCATCGTAATTCCCATAAGGCTTTATTTTATCGAATTATGAGCAATTCTAAGCGACAGATAAGCATTTTAATCTACTGTTTCACATATTTTGAGAGTATTTTTGGCTAACTAAAACAAAAATGGGATCGGTAAGTAGTTTTTGATACAGTTATTGGCGTTTAAAACAATTGGAAGTTATATTTTGATTCTTACAATTCTTAGTTTTTTCCTAATTTTCTGATTTATCTGTTTCACGTTTAAGATTTTCAGCGTAAAAAGCTGAAAAACATGTTTCTAAAATTTTTAGCATTAACGAGTTCTTTTGAAATGATAATAAAATCATTAAGAAGGGGGAAAAATACATTGGAATCCAATCATGTAAAACGATTGCAGTTTCTGGCAGATTTAATTATTATTAGAGGAGAACTACATGCAAGCATGAAGGATAAATAAATGCTGAAGTAGGTAAAATTTTGTCATCTAATTTAATATTTTGTAAATAAATATTTTTCACGTTTTAATTTATGTTGTAGCCTGGAGATATTGCATTGACAACATGTCTGTGTGCTAGAGGGATAAGAAGCTATCATGTTGCTTTACTGGCCCTTTTTGGTCACTAAAACATATTAGTGAATGGCAAAGATTGTTCATAGAATTGTAGAAGTAATGTATCTGCCGAAACTACAAAACTACAATTCCGCAATCAAGAAACTAAGAGGGAAGGAGGAAAACCTATGTGAAACCAGAACTTAATGCTTGAAATAGGAAACAAATTTATAAATGTGCCTTAATTTCGGCTCCGCTTGAATTACTATGTATATTATGTACCTTATAATACCAGTTTTCTGTTAACAATTTAATTTTTAAATTAGTAAGCTAATATTTCACTACAAAATTTCTAAAAAAAATTATTAATTTTTTTTACTTATGATTTGGTCATATACTTGAAGTTTTTTTATGTTATGACTGACGAAAACCCTATATAGAGATTTAGATGTCTAGAAGTTAAGTAAGCTGCTGAGGTTTAAAAAATGTAAACTTAAATAAAACTGTAATTATTTAACACACAATTACATACAAACATAATTATGAATAATGTTTGAACGGAAAAAGTTCTATATAATACAATATTGCTTGCGTCAGCAGAAAATAACAAGTTTGCCGATAACCTTATAAATATATTTAATTAAAAAATTTGACAATTGTTTGAAGTATTACAAGAAAGCATATGTTAACTTATTCATTTTTTGTTGCTGTATCAAATAGTTACCTAGTTAAATATTTGTCGTAATATAGAAATATCCTCATTATCAAAGCTTCAAACTCTATTTAGGTGATTTTACGTTTAAGAAAGCATCTTGTTTGTTTTAAAATTGTATTTATTTTAAATATTAAAAAAAAAATAGATAGGTACCTAGAGTAAATAATTTGTATTAAAAAAACTACTCGAGATTTAAAAATTTTAAATAATCTTATTGACCAAGCAGCTTAATTTTTTTTCAGTTTTTCTGTCACTCCTTTCAGTTCTTCTTTTAAGAAATAATCATCTGCATTCAGTGATGCTCCTGAGGTCCTGTTTTTACTTCGGGAACATGAAAATATATCATGTCTATTTAATATTGCACTATCAGATCTACGAGGTACTTGAAGTTTCTAAATTGCTGGTTTAAAAGACTAGCTCAAATTAGTATCTAAGAGTAGTTGATTCCATTGCAAATCAAAGACTGATTGTAGAATTAAAAAATTACATTATTTGAATCTGTAGTAATGGATTGATACGATATATTCTCTTATTGCAATGCTTGTTAAGACTAGCACTAAAAAACAAACCAAAGAAGAAACCTCTGCTCTTCGTTCCATTACAGAAATACTTCATTCTGTCAATTAAATACGAAATCATCAAACAAGCTCTTACATGAACTCACAGGCATACAATCTATTTAGAAAAAAACTGCTCAAGATGTTGACAAACTTTGTGAAAAGAATTAGTATCATTAGCAGAAAAAAATGTAAGATGTTAAACCTGGGCTGATGACTTTTGGGTATGTTTATAAGTTGATTTACATATTATGTTCTTAATAAAATATATGCCCGTTACACTGAATTTTTTTTTGAAAATTGGCATATAAGTTATTCCTTAGGTATGCAAATGATCTTAGTTCTTTTAAAATATTGCTACGCGTAATTCTAGGAGCCCATTTGTTTTACTTCATATATAAGATTAAAAAAATTGCTTTAATTTGGAAGTTTTCTGAATATAAGAAGTTGTATAATGATACACTGCAAAACACTATAATTATCAAGTACCTTATACAAAAGTAACTCATCTTTTCCTTTCAGCTCGAATCACAGGGAATACAAAAAACTTTCAAATTTCCTATTTACTGGAATGTTTACAGTCCGGAACATTACTCAGATGATCATGTTGAAACAGTTTCTAAACTTAGAAATATTTAAAATAGGGTCGAATAAAGCTCAAAATTGAACACTCTTTTGATAATAAGTTTGAATGAAATAGATCTGAACAAATCCTTCTGGGTTTTTCAATGTAACATTCTCCTGTTTGGAAAAGTTTTAAAGCTCCGCCTACTTGTGACGTCAGCACAGGACGTCTATTGTTGATTTTCAGCTTCTCATTGTAGCACTTACTGGATGATTACAAACACACACACACACACACACACATGCGCTACGCCTTTTTTGACTGACATTAATAAATCTTAATTAGCGTATCTAATTTAAATTATATATTTTGCCTAGCACTATATATATCTTTATGTTTATCATTCGTAAGAAGTCATCCTTTCCAGTTAACAGGTACAACTCAATAATTGGAGCTCCTTGTAAAGATTCCCGGCACGAGCAACAGGTAATATGCATGTCTCCGTTTTTCTCAAATATGTTTGCTAATCTAATCGCCTGTCAAGGCGGATTGGAAAAGTACTTTTAAATAAGTTAAATATTTGATATATTCATATTTTTAGAAATAAAATCATCGCGGGAAACACTATCGTTCAATAAAGAGCAAGACAAAATAAACATTTCACAGTTGTAATATTGTTGAAATATAAAAATTCAATAAATTTGAATCACTCGTAATTTTCTTAATTGTAAATCGAATTTTTATTTTTTTTTGGCTCTTAGATTATTTATTTTAGAATTAAGGTTACAGTTAGGTCGGGTGAATTGGATTCACTATTATACATGTGGCTGTATCGTAAGTATCGCTGTAACTCACGTTTCTATTTTTTCGCGTATCTTTGAAATTAAAGATGGCTGTAAAACTTTACACACAGGTTCTGTAATATCGGGAGTGAGACACCCGCATTTAGTATGACAGAACATCGTTATATTTTGCATATTTGGACACGTAAAAAGTTTTATTTTATGTTGTTTAAGTTTATTATATTAACGAAAACAACAAAAATGTGACATTGTGCAGACACTGTCTCAAGTAATCTCGTAAGTCGCTTTATGAGTTATTATTTGCTCTAGTTTTACAGATCAATATGCGAAATTATAAGAGGGCATTTGGGCAGTGGGACATATGCCGATTTTGATCCGGCGCAAATACAGTTGGCCGTTGAAGAGCTGTCTTCAAAGTATGAAATATGCCATTCCACGATCCAAAGAAAATGCCCATGCGAAATGCCGGAGACCAAACGATTCTGTTCGAAGCTGAAGAGCAGAGAATAGTATAGTATAAAATGTTAATATAGCTTGTCGTTGTAGCGTCCCGCTAATAGCGAACGGTCTCAGGACTTTAGTCAAGTTTTATCTTAACGGAGAAGGCATTCAGAAATTTAACTGGCCTGGAAATGACTGGGTGCGCGGTTTTTTGGGAGACATAGGTAAATATTAAGTACGCTCTGCTGCAAAAATATTAAATGTGCGAGAGCTGCAATTAACTCTATTACTATCAACACGTATTTTGATGAACTTCAAAAAAACCTACAAGGGGTTGAACATCACCTTCTTGCAAACGACGACGAGACTAACATCTCAGATGGTCCAGGCAAAACTAGGGTACTTGCAAGACGTGTTCTGTTTTGCTTGCTGGTAGCGCCTCAGGAACTTTATTGCCTATTTACATTAAATGCAAGGGAGAAAATCTTTATTATAGTTGGACTACAAGAGACCCTCCTGGAACACGATATAACAGAAGTAAGTCTGGTTGGTTTAATGAGGCACTGTGTGAAAATTGGTTTCTAATAATTCTTTTGAAGAGGTCATAAAAGCTTTGGTTGACAATAGTAGTATAGCAGGGGCGGTCCTGCGACACCTCGATGGCATCTTGACCACCGATCGCTCCCAGGAGCTCTTCGGCTCACCTGCCTGCAAAAAGTGTTTACCTGTCACTTTTGTGCACCTGTCTTAAGCGTGACACCTGGGTTGCACAGGTAGGTGTTATTTTTCAAAAAAAAACTTCCAAGAGGCGAGCTTCGCCGAGCCTCGCGTCATCACAAGAACCGATCCGAGCCTCGCCTCGCCGAATTTCGAGAATTGTTTTTCTGTTAATGTTGGACGTAAGACTAGAGGTCAGGTTCGCAGATAAGAAAAGGTCAAGTACCGAGAATTGTTTTTCTGTTAATTAAAATTAATATGTTCGACGTAAGACTAGAGGTCAGGTTCGCAGATAAGAAAAGGTTGAGAATGTAGATAAGGAGATGTTTGTGTAGTATTGAGATGAGCAATAAAAAGTTGTTTTATAGATAAGTTAAATATTTATTTCGAATAATAAACGATAAAAACGTACAGCGCTTAAAATAATTAATATAACGAGTTTTGTTTTCAACTATTTAAAATTAATGTGTTCGAGCCACAAGAGTTCGAGTCTGGTCTAATTTTCTATTAAGATAATGGAATAAAACTCAACTTTGAAATAATTTGGATTTATTTAAATTTTCAGATAGAAATATAAAAAAAGTCAATCCTTTCAAATAATGTTTATTAAAACAATATTAATAAATACACTATTCTTGAAATTTTCTTTTCTTTCTTTCGTAAAAAGCAAATTGTGCAATATTCTACGAAGTTTCCATTTTAATTCGGGTCCAGTAATTTTGAGTCGAGTTGTCACTGATGTTAGCATAGAAATAATCTTCATCCATCTGTCGCCATCCCCAATCATCTTGTGGCTGTGCTTGATACAGATGAAAACATTTGTCCATTTCGTTTGTCACGAAGTTACTTTTGGTATCTAAAAACTGTTGTTTGGTGGGAATGGGACAGCTATGATGTGGCTATAACAAAAAAAACAATTCTATGACTGGGGTATTGATTCCTTGCAGTACAAGTCAAGTTCCGACGTCGTTCCAACAAATGACTGTGCTCTGTGAATGCGAATTGATTCCTGACAAAAGCAGAAATGTAGCTTACAGAGGTGACAGTAAATTGTAGCTAATGGTTCGTGTTTTCGTTGTGATCCGACATCTAATTTAATCTGTTTATTCTGTCTTGTAGTAGCAGCGGGAGTATATTTGACAGGGGCCAAGTTGTGAAATCTTTTGCGATCATTTGCCTCCAAATATTTGATATCAGTCGTGGTCTGAAATAATATTTTCAATTTATATATTGCATTTATATTTAAAATATAACTATTTACCTCTTAACTGGATGAGACGGAATTTTTGAATATAGTAGATTACCCGTAACAAAAGAAGAATAAACGAAACTAAACATTGTTATACCCCCACGGTAGAGTGTCTGTATTTAACTGTTGATAATAGTTCGTGTAGTTAACTATTCGCTTGTCGTCAAAAGGACTCAAAGCGGTTTTAATTTGATTAATAGTAAATACGTTATGCTTTTTGGATCTAATAAAATTTTGCGCAACATCGATGGTAGTATTGTTAAAAAGACACTGATAATAATCATGAAAAGAAATTTGCTTCAATGCTAAAGATTGAATACCCTTAGCTTTTTTAACAATTTTTTCTTTGTTTGCAGCGCTGTCTTTATCACTAAAAGTTTTAAAACAATACCTTTTAGAAGGCAAGCCGATAAATTCAGTCATAACCTGACCACAACATTCATCCTTCATTAGCCCATAAACTTTTTTATTTTTTTGTTGAATATTGTATACGTTGTTTTTAGGGTAATCTGACGTATCAAACATGTGTATATTTTCCCTAATGCAGTCATAAATATTATCATTTGAAAATAGATAAATAAGACTGTCAGTGTCAGTGTACATTAATTTAGCATTAGACTGGAATTTCGGTATAATAAAATTGTAATGAAAATCGAATATTATCGTTTTTGAAATATCCAAAATAGACATACCGATGTAAATTGGTTTATTAAGTTTTATGTTTAATCGGTTCATTTCGATTAAGACTAGACTTTCTGTAAAAATTTCACAACTGTGAAAATTAGGTTGTGAAATGTAATAATTTGCACCATATCTGCCTGACCATTTCGAAACTAATTTTATATCACGATATTTGCGTACATTTTCAATTGTTTTTCCATATGGTGCGTTATTCATCAATTTAAGGAAATTTTTTTCAAACTCGTTTTTACTGTTTATTCTGAGAGTAGTATTTAGGTCTATATATTTTTTTAGCCATGGAGATTGTTTAAATTTTAAACACCTATGAATTTTTCCAATTTTAAGACCCAATTTGGTGACTAGCTGCAAATTTTTGTGATGAATAACGTTTAATTTTTCTTATCATAAAGAGTGGTTAATAGTTTGGGAAGTGAAGTAGCTGAAGTTGGTGGTACTAAATGTTCAGGACAGAGTGGTAAATCCTTAAGTGTTTCAAATAACTTTTTTGGATAATAAAGGTCCACTTCAAAAATATACTCATATTCACTATTATCGGCTACATCTAAAATATTTGTTTCCTGATAGATATCTTCAACCCACTGAAAGTCTCCAGTACGCAGAGGATAACTCATAGTAGCACCATATAAATTTACAACATCGAAATACATGAGATATCTAGATGGTTTGTCAGGGTTATATTCTGCCCCCATATATTCATTATTAGCCTTAGCGTATCTATTTGAGCATTGTGAAATTCCCCCTCTTATACCCTTTTCAATAAACATGACCATATCAATATCTGTTAAGAGATCCAATTTTACTTCACTAATTTTTAACATGCTATCAAATGCTAATCCTGGTGCTGTATAATAATGTAGAGGGTCCAATTGATGTGTTTCCAAACAGACTTTGCGAAAGTTTTCAAAGACATCAACTAAAAGTAGGACATCGGTTTTAAGATACAATTCAGCATATTCTTGAAGCCTTTTAATTTTAAACGTATCCCACACCGTAGAAGCATGTTGATACTCTTCGGTTGATATGTTTGAATTAGAAATAGAACTATAAAATAGCTGTATTGGAGGTAAACTGTTATCTTGCAGTTTTCCCAAGAGATATTCGTAAGGAAATACCCCCTTCCTGGTCACTAGTTTAAATTTAACATCATCCGGATAGTAGTATCTTGTAACAGTTTTTTGATGATCCTCTAAACAGGATGCTAGTTTTTCCAAGGAACTGGCCATAAAACGAAATGAATCGATAAATCTAAAGCTGATATCTGAATTTTCAATGTATTTGGTGAAAGATATGTATTTTTCTTTATTAAGTGGAAGCAAACTAATTATACCTTTCACTTCTGTAGAAAGAGCCATGATTAAGAAGTGACTATCGTATCCTGATAGACTATGAAATATTACAGGCACAGTTTGTTTTATCTGAAAATTTTAAATTACATGATTTATATGCAGCTCCTCGGAATAACCCCGTTAAATGACAATGGTCTCTTACTTTATAGTTATTCCCTAAAAAAGGTTCATTACAAAAATGACATGTTTTTGCTTGACAATAAGCCTCATTTTCTTGTTTACTTAGAGGTATCATAGATTGTGGGTTTGAATATATTGAATTAACTTTATAAGCAATTTTGCCAAGTTCCCTGACAAACCATTCTTGACACTTTTCTCCAGTATATGAATGAAATTCCGATAGCGAATCATCATAAGAACATTTTAGAAAATATGAAATACTAAATGGTTCATGTTTTTGATATTTTTTTGATTTCTTAGTGCATTGCTTGTCTTCATACTTGACAAGCATGCTCTCTAAATCTGCGTAAATTGCAAAAGGAACCAATAATTTATTTGAGAAATTTTTAAAAGTTAAAATTTTTTCATTTTCCTTTGGCAATGTAATTTTACATTTATTTAATAATTGACAATCTTTGGAATGTTTTTTCAAAATGGGTTCAGTTTTAAAATGATTGAGACAACGCTCGCAAAACCATTTTTATGTTTTCTATTACCCATTTGGGTATTCAATAAACCACTTAATTTTTTTATGCATGCAAAATGAAATGTTGTGTTTGCAGGTTCGAGAAAATATTGTGTGTTTTCTAATTCAACGTTATTACAAGGTAGTATAAGTAAATTAACTGTATCTGTAAAATATTCTATTTTGCTTAGTAATAAGGGTAAAATTTCATTCAAAAACATTAATAGCTAAGTTGTTCATTCTTTCAAACTTGGAAATATCTTTTAGAGCAACTGGAAATTGAATTCCGTCATCTTTCAAATAGTGACTGAAATGATCATAAGATGACGTGCGTGAAACGTTTTTGCCTTTTCTGGGTCCACGTACAGCACACATGATAGCCCACAAAAAACAATAAACGTCTTTATTTTTAATATTGATAACACTTTTAGTTTTTTTTATGAATTCAGGCAATTGCACATAAGTGGAAGACTCCACGCTTATTGGATTAAAAGAATTAATATTTACTTTCAAGTACCAAATTTCACACAAGGCCCAACCACTGTCTCTTTCTTGAAATTCTTCAAGTTGAACCAAAATCTTATCAGTAACGTGTATCTTATACCATTCAGTCAGATTCATAGATGGTTCAATTAGTGAATTTTTCGTTGTAAAATGTTTAGCGGATTTTTCTAAATTTTGAGGTTTTATAAATAAACCTGAAAACACAACATTTACTTTAATCATAGAATTTTTAAGTTCAGTTTTAATCCTGTTTGAAAAAATACGAAAAGCACTATTTAAAAACTCTCTTGGTTCTTTCATCTTTAAATTGTTAATAATTCCCGTTTTTATTCTCCCTTTAAAACAAGAATCAACATCTTCCCAAACTAATTTTCTTTTTAATAGGCCCTTGTTATTTTTTAAATGCAATTTAAAACGCAATAAAAAGTGTTTTAAAATTGACAAATTACTTTCCACTCTACTATCACTAGAAACACATGAACTATTTTTTAAACATTTTTTAATAATGGCAATTGATTTTTTTAGATAACGAATATGTGTTTGGTAATCTTCTTTTGTTTTAAGTAATCTACTTACCATTTCAGTTTTCTGGACCGCCTCACTTGAAAATGAATCTAGGACTTTGTTGCTGCTGGACGACATTTTGGTTTTTGTTTTCTTTTAGTGTAGTGGCAAGAAGGACTACAAAGACTGCAGTGTGAATAAGTTCGGTGTGTGCATGATAATGTATATACAAAACTCTTATCAATCATTCGCGTCATTTCTATTGACAACACACACATACACACGCAAAGTAGCATGGTATAATCATGTACATGTAAAATTTTCCAGAAGATAAGTCACGTTGCACCAAAACATGTTTTATCAAATATAGGTCACGTTGCATGACCTTTGCATTTTTATTTTCCGTTATCAAATACAAGTCACGTTGCACGACGTACATTGCATTTTTCTTTTTTCGTTATCGAATATAAGTCACGTTGCAAAATATTAGGAAATTTTCTGTTTTTGCTAGTAATTATGATAAAAGATAAAGAAACATTTACTGTGGACGTGGTGTTATAATATGTAACGCAGCAAATTTTGTTGAAAATTTCCTTTGAAATTAATGAATACTTTTATAGTCGTCTACGTCAAAATTGTTATTTTTTCAATGATAAATTTGTATTTATACTCATCCAGAATTTGCGTTTGGTATCAGTTCTCTGTCTATCCGTTTTTTGGAAACAGCCAAACAAAAATATTCAAGATGGCAACAATACCCAGTACACTTGTCGTATTTTCTGAAGATAAAATAAACTTTCCTGTGCGTCACGTCTTGGTTGTTATGAAACAGCTTTTTCAGTAAGTATTTGTTAATTTTTTTTTGTTAAAGTGTTAGTGAACGTACCATTTATTACAATAACAGCTCCTTTTATTACATTTTGTGCAAGAATTTGTTTAGCTAAGCGCTGTAGCTTATTTTATATATTCAATAAATTTATATAGCATTGATGGTCCAGTAGTTACGTAGCCTGCCATGCCTATAATTTTTTTCTCGATCTATATTTACATTTTTTCTTTATTTTGAAATCTGAAAAATGATTCCTATGAGGTGTTATAAAACCTGTATTTAGAGAAGTTTTTTTTTACTTTCAGATATGGTGTTGATAGGATTCTCGAAAGGGATGATAAGGTATATACACCTTACTTATAGTCCCCGGAGAGAAACCTTGAAATGAAAATTTGGAAATCTCCCCGTATGCTATCTACGGACAAAAATCAATAATGATGAGAAATTTAGGATACTCGAAAGAGTGGTAAAACGGTTCAAATTTAATCTTGTGGACGAGGATGTGGAAACAACTGTTAGTGAGCAGCAACGACGAACACTACCATCAACATCATCGTCGTCGTCGTTGTCGTCGTCGTCGAAACGGCAAAAGTTGACTGTGGAGGACAACAACAACAAGAACAAATAAATGTAAATTCATTTTAGTAATTTTAGTGTTCTTTTTTCAGATTTAAATATAGTTAGAAGAGTATATTTATTCTTTTATTACAGAAAAATGAACTAATTTTGATAGAAGGTTATAATTACCTAAGCTTAAAAAAGTGTTGGACTTTAAAATCATTACATGATGTGATTGTTGCTGAGGTTCTGGATGAGGTAAAATCATTAACCTATTACTAAAATCTTGTCCGTGTAGATCCTTTGTAGCCGGTGGTTATCTTAGTTATTTAGTAGGTCGAACCGAAACTTACGCAGATATTGACATGTTTATTGAACTTAGTCCTGTATGTGAAGCGGTATGTTTATTAATTTTAAATATACTGATAGAGAAACTTAAGGAAAATGGTTATAGAAGTGTACAAAGTATAACAACTGTAAATAATTACTCAACAATATTTTTCTTACGAAATGTTGTCGTCAAAAAAGGTTTTTTATTACAATTGATATTTATGAAAGAAAACTCTAACCATTTAACTTTTGAAGAACTAATTATACATACGATAACTAATTTTGATTTAGATATATGTAAAACTGCTTTATTTAGGCAAAATAATTCGTTACATACAATTCAAATGAATCAAATGAAGAAAATTGAAAATTGTATTCCAAGAAATCTTAATCGTTGTGATAAATATATAGAAAGACGCCTTGAAAATGTATTGAATGTAGACAACTTAGCAATGATATGTCTGAAAAAAATAACATGTCTAAAAGTAGGATAACGATTTGAATAAATACAATTTAAATAATATTTTAGTTTTTTATTTCAATCTTCATTACAATTTCTACATTTAAATGTATTTCAATGATATAAATTAAATACGTTTTCCAAGGTACAATTTAATGTATTACTATCATGTTGCTGACAACGATACGACTTGAATATATTTTGTAATTCGGCCAAGGGTGGACATCCTCTTGTTTCCAAATCAATAACGGTGTAATTTGTTTTGAACAATAATCGGGTCAACCACTCCAATCTGATTTCCCTTTACTGCAATGATATTGTCGGTGTAGTCGTTATTCCAAGAGTCCACAGTGTCATATCCATTTTCTTCATTAATAAAATCTTTTATAAACTCAGTCAAATTTTCATATTCCAAATTTTCAAAAGCATCGTTTGACCATTCCAAGCCATGTACGTTGTTGGTTAACCATTTCATGTGATTTCTAATTTGGTCTTTGCAAAAGTCCAATTCAAAAGAAAGTTTAACTGAAGCATGTTTATAATTTTTATTTGAGGTATTAAGAATTGCAATTTCCTTGCACAAAATAGTTGAGCTGCCATATTGAAATCCTTGTATATCTATTACAAACATGACTCTTTTCAAAACGTTCACTATACTGCTGCTGCTGAGACTACTCCACCTTTTACCGCGAACAATCGATGACTGACGTTTTACTTTTGACACTTTGAAATTTAATATACTTTAACTGTACTGGTTAAACGATTGTATTTGACTAAACGATCATGTAGAATCAAACAGAATGCTGAGGTATTGTTTGTTATTGTTTTAGTTGTTTCGAATTCAATGCGAATATCAACAGCTCCACCTTTTAGGATGTCTTCACCTTGACGTGAACAGTCAACAACAATTAATGCTGCTTTAGTCTTGTATGTTGTTGGGTCATAACACGGATCACTCTGATTTTTATAATAATAGGATTTTTGAAATTGTTGATACATTTTATACGCTAGCGCATATTTATTGCTATCAAAGTCCAAATTTAGATTATCGTATGGAAACATATCAGAGTTCAAATACACCTTCAAATTTAATAAACTGCAATGCTGAAAATGACTCGCATTTTTCGCAATATTATTTTTCTCACCAGTTTGAAAACCAATGATGATAAAACGAGGCTTCTTCAATTGATTTGATGATTTCACTGCCCATGTGTGGTTTTTGCTTTGCTGCAGTTGTGGGTATTCATGTAGTTCCCAACTTCTGAAAGCAATCGTTAATTCCCTGTTACTTTCAAATTGTTTAAGTAAACGTAATTTTTGAGTATCACTAACGGTAACATGAGGCATTTTCCACAATATCTTACTCAGTGTAACTTTATAGGTTTCCTTTTTGTCATTTTTTTGCATGATTCCCTCTGTATCAGAATTGCTTCTAATTAATATTAATTCTTGACGAATATTCATGATTATCTTATGAAAATTCTCCGTAAAACCCATCAACATTTTTAGTGGAATACAAACATTAAAACTACCGTTACCATCCAAAATTTTTGGATTGTTTTCAATGTATAAAAAGCTTTGACTCGGTAACGTGTATAAATCTTGTGTTTGTATTGGTATTCTAATTTCATCGTTATTGTTTAGAGTTGTTGAGGAATAAGGTTGATGTGTATGGTATTGATAATTTATAATTGAGTCATCATTTAGCATATTTTCTCCCACTTTTAACATGTTATAACTCATTGTCTTTGTGCCTATATCTACACTTGCAAAGTAATATAATAAAAATTCTTTCCAAACTTGTAGTAATCCGTAATTTAAAACTACACCAAAATCTTTGTAATTTTCCCATTTTTAATTTTGATTTTTCTTCTTTTCCTCCTCCTGTAAACTAAATCCCAGTGAGAGTAGTACACGTTTGTTTTTAGATGTTAACTCCTTAAACGTTCTGGTGGAACTAATAGTTGTCTGTTCATCTAATTGGGTTTTATGACAATTTTCAAACGAGTCCTTTGGTATATTTAAAGAATTATGATTATACAGAAAAACCATTTTAAAGAATTCGCTTCAAATGTAACCTTATCGTTACTAGCTCGTTTCTGAAATTGACTAATTTCTTATCCTGATCAGTTATTTTAAGGATTATCTCATCGATATATCGTGTGCTGATTGGTAGATAAATAACATTCGATGGCTTCTCGACTATTTTGAAACCTGGTGGCACTGTTGGATAAAACAAATGGATAATATGAACTAAATCTCCATTATTATAGGAATTTGTCACTAGATTACATTCTATACATACTGAATTCACTTTAAATATATTTACAGGATTATCGGAAATGTGTCTTTTATTGGGCTCGAGTTGCTTGCTACCGAATCCCAGTAAACTGCCAATTGAATTTTCTTTGCTGAAATCAATTTTACGGTTACATTTGATTTCACACTGTAAAGTGTTATGGTTCGCTCCCAAACGAAGTGTCATTGGATCCTTTTCTTTTGAATGAAATCTCAGATACGTCGTCAAATATTTTTGAATATCGCTAATTTCGTAGGATCCTTCAGGTATAACAACGTGCTCATCTCCACAATGAAAATTGTTATTGCTACTATCAATGTTAGGAATTGAGTTGTAACTTTCAAAATTTATTAAACCCAAAACATAATTTTCGTTTTCATTCAAAACAATGGGTGGATAAATTTTGGTTGAAAGTACAGACTCCGTTCCCGATAAGGTAAACGTATAAGACATGTTTAACTACTTTTCGGATCAAAGTATTTACATTAAATAAAACAAAAACTATAGTTATATTGGTATTTATTCTAAATCTACAGAATGATACAAAAATTTCAGACATAAGTGACCACATATAAACGAGTCATAAGGTTGGTAACAACGACGATTATAAAATATGTTACAAATACCATTAGAGTTAAAATATTTACACACTTCCAGAGGAGGTTTTAAATTTCCAAAACTATCAAAATAATAAACATTATTTCTATGTTTCCAATAAGCAGTCCAATGAGTTCCCGGTCCAGAAAAATTGTCTAAATTGATAATACCAGATTCGTTTTGGTAAATTTTCTTCGGTAATCGATCCTTCATAAACACTCCTCGAAAAGAGGGTATTTTGAGTAGTTTAGTATACTTTTCAATATCAAAGTTACTTAAGGCACGGTTAGGTAAGATTATCGGTATTTTTTTTTCCTGAGACGATTTCCTAAAAAAAAGCCTAAACCTGTTTTGTATGGTTTTAAAAAGAGACCTTTTGCCAATGCAATGAGTTCCATCGTCTTGTTGTGGCGTTCGCTTTCTTGCAATTGTTGTTTGGCAGCACGAGCATCAGATACGGCCTTTGCGATGCCGGCAGCTCCTCCACTTAACGCACCTAATGCACTCAATCCCGCAAAAATAGGGGTCAAAGGAAGAAAACCTCCAGTTTTTGGAATTTTAATTATTCTTGGCCGTCTGATTTTGGTATTATTAACTGCTTTCATAGCTATCTTAACAGCATCGTAAATATTGGATGGTTTTTGATTTAAAATAGTACCTTTAATCTTTTTCATAACTGATTGAAAACTTTTTAATTTTGTACTGCTTCTTTTTTTCCTTTTTTGGTCTTTTTGCCTTTTTGCTTTTCTGCTTCCGAGGTTTACTTTTTTTAATTGCTGCCATGTTTACTACTTTCTGTTGGAAAAGTTTTTAATACACTAAACGTTGAAGCCAGATAAATGAAAATATATACTATTTTTTAACTTTTTTTTTCAATGGGCCACTAGCAAATTCCTCATGAAAATTATCATCGTCGTCATCGTTTAATTTCCGCTTATTGGATAAGTTTGCCGATTTTATTTCAAATTTTAATTTTTTCCTATCCATTATATCTTCATCAGAGTTATCTATCTTTCGTTTGAGTGCCCTATTTTGATGTTGTTGTTGTTGTTGTTGCAAATCTTGTTCAATCTCGTTCTCTAAGTTCTTTCGTTTCTCATCATCATTCTCAATAAAATTAGAAAAGTATTTCATTTTTTCCTCTATTTTCTTCTCATGATAATTATCGTATTTTTGTTGTTTAATTTTTGTTCCCTTTTTTACTTGTTTTCGATACACCTTTCCAGTTTGACCTTTTACTTTTTCGAGTTTGTTTAGCAAAATCTCCATCTTTTTCACATAATCACGCATAGCCTTCACACTGTGTTCCATTATTGTTTTAAGATACTTGATACCATGGATTCTATTGTATGACTGATTTAAATTGGGGTTATTACTCAAACTTATATCCCCACTGCTAGTACCCATACCTAGCTTTATTTTAGTTTGCATTGCAGCTGAAATACCTGCAGCGGCTAATTTTTCTTTCCAGGGTGCATTTGATGAATTTATTCTGCTTAAAGCGTGTTTAAGTAAAATTTTATCTGCCGCATTACGATCTGATATGTTTTGATATTGTGAATAGGCAATATCATGATTTTTACATGCTTCATCTAACGGGTTAATTCCTTTATCACCACGTCGTAAACGTTTCTCTAATTTAGTTCCTGGACCACAATAGTTATACCCTGGAAGATGTAATTCAAATGGAAGTTTGTTTATCATTGAGTTTAACAAACCTTCCCCATTAATCGTTCGTTGTTGTTGTCGATCAATAGAATAATACCTCATTTTAAAAGAAGTAAATAGAGACTGAATATAAATAACAGCGTATTATAGCTTTATAATTAGTTTTACATCGGATATTTAACATGGAGGAGAAAAAGAAGAAACATATCAAAATTGTGAAACAAAGAACATCTTTAACAGAAAATAATCATGATGTGAAAAAAAACAAAAATATTAAACACAGTATATTATTACCATCTACTGTACGATGCATCATATCAGGACCTTCAAACTGTGGAAAAACCAATATCATGCTAAGCCTTCTTGAACATCCCAATGGATTAAAATTTGAAAATGTCTACGTCTATTCAAAGTCTCTGTATCAACCTAAATATATGTATTTAGAGAAATTATTAAAACTAATAAAAGGAATCGGTTACTATGCATTCGATAATAGTGAACAAATATTATCTCCATCTGACGCTAAAGCAAATTCAATTTTCATATTTGATGACGTCGCGTGTGATAAACAGGATGTTATCAGAGAATATTTTAGTATGGGACGTCACAATAATATAGACTGTTTTTACTTGTGTCAAGATAGGTGCATAACAAACATATGCAAAAATACCCAAACATTTGATAAGAGACAATGCTAACGTCTTAATATTATTTAAACAGGATGACTTAAATCTACATCATGTATACTCTGATCATATTGGTACTGATATGCCATTTGACAGCTTTAAAACCATATGTTCATTCTGTTGGAAATAACCATTTGGTTTTCTATCTATATTTAAGGATAATAAAATTGATGAAGGTCGATATCGGTTATGTTTTGATAAATATATATATCTGTAGTATCGCTTTTATAAATTATTACATAGTTGAACGTTGAAAGTTCATCATCATTATCATCATGACTCCTGCTCGTACCACGAAAAATAAAAAGGAAAAAACTAAACATCAATCAGTTAAGAAAAAAATAATTTCAAAAAGAAAAGATATAAAGAATAAACTAGATATCTTAAAACATGGACAAATAGCCCACGAGAATGTATTTCAGCCTATAACAAAACATTTGGAGGTGATTGAGAACAAATTGGATCGAAAGAAGCACACTCCTGAAAGTTTGATATCGGAACTTAAAAGAAGGGAACAATTTTCTGATGACGATAACTATGATGATGATGATGATAAAGATGACGAGGAGAAACTTTTTGGGGACCATAATAGTGAAGAGGAAAACGAGTCAGTGAAGTCGGAACCTATACCCTCCACTTCTATCCCATTAGAGTTTAAGGATACTCCTACAGGAAACAAAATCACACATGCATATCAAACTGCACCAAAAATGAAAAGAAAATTATTTTCTTCCACAACAAAATCATCGTCGTCGTCATCACGGAAACCATATAATCTTAGAAAATTATTAATAAAAAACGTGCAGGATGAAATCGAAGAAGAGGAAATTAGGAAACAAAGGGAATATGAAAAAGCGCTAAATCAAACTATAAGAGAAAAATCATTTTCCGATTATTCTGATCAATATCATATTTTACCTTTGAAGTACATCAAAAAGTTTGTAAAGGATCCAAATAGTAGTAATTCTGATGAAAAATTCCAAGTAAAGTTTGATAAGGATATCGAACGGTTTTCTATCGGTAACAAAACGATAGATTTCGATGGAGCTGATTTGATAATTGCAGGAAAAAAATATAAAGGCACCTAATGGATTATATGGCTTGTTATTTAATCAGAATGTTCCCACCATCTATACAAATGATGACGCAAAAAACTATACTCACTCACATATTATTTAAAACAAATGCTATCAAAAATGTAAAATCAAGTAAAAATAAGAAATTTAGAAAATGTATTGAACCAATAATAAATAAAACTCAGAGTAATTATACCAGTCCAACTGATGATGACGATGATGATGATGATGTTTTGAAACAGGGGGAGGGAATGTCTATGAAACTTTTAAACAATCCTATTGATTACGTTTTTTGGGATGATCCTAATGAATTGGTTGGGAGATTGGAGCTACTAGTTGCGTCTCAGGCTGCTGGTAATACAAATCACGTTAACGAGATTAATGCCATTATTGAAGGATTACGAGAAGCCAATATAATAGAATAAAAATATGTCTAAATTTGTAACCAAAGTAAAAAAAGATATTGTTGAAGAACTCCATAAACCATCAAGAGTAAATTTTAAAAGAAGAAAGGTTATTATCAAATCTCTATTAGACTTAATGCAAGCTGATTTGGTTGATATGAAAGAATACGTACAAGAAAACAAAGGATACAAATATATACTCGTCGTAATTAACTGTTTTTCTAAATACGTTTGGGCTTATCCGTTGAAAACAAAAACTGTCAAAGAGGTATCTAAAGCGATGGAAAATGTATTCAAAGAACAGACACCTATACATCTCTGTACAGACGCCGGTGGTGAATTTACTGGAAAAGAAATGATGATTTTAATGAAAAAATATAATGTCAAACATTATTTAGTTTAGAGTGAGAAAAAAGCATCTGTTGTTGAACGTGTAAATCGAACCCTTAAAGGAATGATGTGGAAAGAATTTAGTCTTCAAGGATCATACAAGTGGTTCGATATATTAAAACAAATCGTTTATTCCTATAATAATCGAGTACACACTACCACAGGTTTAAAACCGGCTGAAATTTCAAAAAAGCATGAAAAACTGCTATTAAACACAGTTTATAATCGAATTAAAATGACATCGAAACCAAAATTCGAGATAGGTGACCATGTAAGAATTTCCAAATTTAGAGGAGTTTTTGATAAACAATACCAACCAAATTGGTCAACAGAAATTTTTAGCGTAAAAAAAGTTCAACTTACAAATCCAGTGACATACCTACTTCAAGATGCAGAGAAACAAGACATCAAGGGAGGATTCTATGAACTTCAATTGCAAAAAGTTAAATATCCAGACATTTATTTAGTGGAAAAAGTGTTAAAACGTAAAAACAATAGAGTGTTTGTAAAATGGTTAGGTTTCAGTGATAAGCATAATAGTTGGATAGATAAAAATAATGTAGAGTGACTTAATAAAATAATTTTGTTTCATTTACGTTTTATTTATTATATATTATTTACTTACTTATCTTTATTATTTATTATATATTACTTACTTACTTATCTTCAAACAGAAAAACAATATTTATAATTATATAACAACTTGGCTTTTGATAATGCACAATGCCATGTAGTGCCATATGGATCCTTGTGAAAGTGACATTCGGGAACTTTCTTAAACTTGCTTAGCTTCGGTTCACTCTCCAGAGGTATTTTAAAAAATTTTTCCGCACTTATAAATTTTCTTAGAAAATTCACCTTTTCATCTCCTTTGACGTATATTTTTGGGGCATGATATCTTTTCATCACATTTGCTATTTCGTTCAAGTCTACTAAACCAGACTCTCATATTAGACCATGATATGAGTTTTCGAGATAAGATATCGTTTTTAAATCATGGCCTTTTAACATGCTTTTGTTATATGGTGGTTTGAAAAGAAAATTTAAGCAACGTGTTCCATCATACACAGCTAGTTCTTTTGGAATAAATCCAGAGGTACAATTAAATCCCTGGATATCAAGACACAAAATTGAATTTTCTCCTGCCATAGTTCGAGTTACGGGACACTATTGACGCCTAGTTCAATCTACTTTCTTTTATAAATAAAACTCTACCACTTTTTTTAATTATTGGTCTATTGGTGAGTAAAAATCACGTGAATTTACATCACACCCACTAAGTAAAACTAAAAACAAATAAAATAAACCATAGTAGTTTTTTTACATTTTAATTTCAATATTTTTGTACTGTTCTATTTTGACATTAAAATCATAGACCTAATACTATTTACACCAAATACATAATTCACTAAACAAGTATCACAAAATTTTAATAACTTTACTGTTTAATTTTTAAGTGTTTATTAATGTTTTTTTCAACTAAACAATTACATATTTGACATAAAAATTGTATTCTCTCAAAATCCATTTTGTGTAACGTACAGGGTCTTATTATAATAAATATATAATTTGACATGTACTGTAAACAGTAGAATTTACACTAAAAATGTCTCCTAATTCTGTCTGACCAGTGCTGTAAACAGTGGAATGTGCACTAAAAATGTCTTTTAGTTCTACAGGCTTACATTCAAGATAAATATTTTTATTTCGAAAATATCTGGCAGTATACCAGTTACAATATATATCTGCAGGTTCATTAATATTCACAGGAACATATGTTAAGTTTGATACACTGTCTTTTAAGTGAGGCACTAGACCTATTTGCTGATTAGCCAAATTAAATATTTTATCGTTTGGCTTTACATTTTCATCAGGTTTTATTAAATCATAATGTATGTGAAACCATACATTATAACCGGTGTCTTGAAATGTTCTTAAACCAACATTTCTCAAAATATAATATCGTCTATTATTAATTAAAACAAAATTATAACTGCGCTCTTCTGGATAATATTTCTTTGTCGTCGTCGCCGTCGTTGGTTGTTTATTAGTTAGGACACAATAATTGAAGAGAATACCAAAGAAAAGTAAAACAAATTTACTCATTATTTTGCAGCCTTCTCCTTCTTTCGTACTCTTCTTTTAAATAATACAAAACGGTATATCTATTAATCCTCTTTTGTCCGTTAACCTCTTTGTGATTTTTTGCACAGATGTTTGGAGATATTGAGTTCCCTTTACACTCTTGACACGTTCTGTTGACTGGAACAGGCATATATTACGACCAGTCTGGTTCGTGATCGACTGCTATTAAATCCTCTGTATTTTACATATATATTAATTACTTTAAGTGCTATACGTTTTTTATCACCTGGTATAAGCTATTATTCGAAACAAATACTATTTATTATAACATTATTATTGCTCATCTCAATACTACACGAAGATCCCCTTATCTACATCCTCGACCTTTTCTTATCTGCGAACCTGACCTCTAGTCTTACGTCGTCGAAAATTAAAACAAGCTATTCTCGGTATTTTTCCAAAAACTAATATTTTACGTATTTATTCAAACATTGCTCATCTCAATACTACACAAACATCTCCTTATCTACATCCTCGACCTTTTCTTATCTGCGAACCTGACCTCTAGTCTTACGTCGAACATATTAATTTTAATTAACAGAAAAACAATTCTCGGTACTTGACCTTTTCTTCTCTGCGAACCTGACCTCTAGTCTTACGTCCAACATTAACAGAAAAACAATTCTCGGAATTCGGCTCTTGTGATCACGCGAGGCTCGGCGAAGCTCGCTTCTTGGAAGTTTTTTTGAAAAATAGCACCTACCTGTGCAAACCAAGTATCACGCTTAAGACAGGTGCACAAAAGTGACAGGTAAACACTTCTTGCAGGCAGGTGAGCCGAAGAGCTCCTGGGACCGGTCGGTGGTCAAGATGCCATCGAGGTGTCGCAGAACCGCCCCTGCTATACTACTGACAATAATTTAGCCAGTTATTTGAGTATGAATGTAATTCATATTTGCACAGATAATAACATAAAATATCTATAGCTTCCGCTAGACTCAACCGACTTTTGCCAACCATTGATGGTGCATATTTTAAGGGTCTAAAATCTACCTGACGTTGCACGCTTCTAAACTTGAAACTTAAATTAGAGAAACTATTCCAAAGGACGTTTTTCATAGCTTATTAAATAAATGTCTTCAAAAATTAGAGGAATCTGACAAACAAACAAAAGTAAACTTTATTGCCGCAGGAAAATTGTCACAATTTCATAGACAAAGCGAAATTTACGAATATTGTTCGATAGGTCAATGCAAATACATGAATTGTAAATATTACATTCGTTATATTCGTAACATTGCCGTAAAGCGGTTAATGAATCCAGGGGTGCGATTTTGCACTTATCATTTCGTTAGTTAACGAATCGCTAAATCACGTGATTTAGCGAAACAACTGACAAAGGTTGGAAGTAGCATCCATTTCTTAAATGGAACACTGCATGTATTTTTTGACGTCAAGTAGGCCAGTTTTTCATTACGATTTGACAATTACTGTTAACCTTAAAATTATTTTGTTAACGTTGAGCAAAACACGACGCATTTGTTTGGCCTAATTAATTAAGTATACTTTATTATTTTTGAAATAATTAAAAGGTGATGAAGAGTTAAAAATCTGAAGCTACTAAGGTCTGCCTGGAGATCCTTAATACTTGTGTTTGTTGTACTTCTAAAATGGAAGATATAGCAGCATTGTTGGCATCAATTGGTGATGGTGAATAATATTGTACCTAATACCTACTAATATTCTAATAAAACAGAAGTTAACAAATAAGTGGTGATTTCAAGAGACCTAAATTTGACTTTAACTAATCGCTACAAGTGAGTGCAGTGAAAAAAGTGAACATTTTAGTGGATATTATATTGTGCTTTTCCAGAACAGATTTTAATGTTATTATACCTTATTATAAAGGCGTAATATAATATTTTTGCACTTGTATTTCCAGATATTTTAGAGACATTAGAGAATATGATATTCTTAAAGACACTGTCAGGTATTTCGAGGTACGAAATAACTATTTTAAGATACATAACACCTTTTTAAATAAATAGGACACTAAGCAAACATTTGTTAAAGAATCAACATTAAACTAAAATCTAATAATTTTAACAGACAATTGTTGAATACTTTAGTAAGCCATATTTTGAGATAGAGCTTAAGTTTTTTTTCTTTATTGTCTACAAATTCAATGTACTGTAGTGATAAATGCATACATATCTTTATTAGAGTGGACTAGTTTTAGACGTACTATTCAAAATGTTATATTTATTCTGAATTAAATATATTTCAAAATGAAACTTCCAACTTTAATTTCTAATAAATTTGTTTTCTATATTTATCTAATGAATTGGTAATAAAAATATGTTTTTTATTTTTCCAAATGTATTGTTTATTTTAAGATGATTTTTAATAAAATGGTATTATGGTCTTAATAAAATAAGTTACACACTTATTCTGTATTGAAATTATTAAAATAGGTAGTAGGATTTATTAAATCATTAGAAAAATAAACAAATGGAAGTTAATACTTTTACCATTTAATTATAAAGTTTAAAATAAATAAAAGTCCTTATTGAAGAAGGGCAACCACCAGCATTTAGATCAGTTTAAAAGTGTAAAAAATCAAAAATTAACCCTTTAACATTTTTGCAGAACTTTGCATTTTAGGGTGCTTGGGCCCCATGTTTTCCCACTTCTGTCAGTCTGTCTGTACGCAGCATAGCTTAAAAACTACTTATTCAGTTGAATTTAAGTTTTCAACGGAATGGAAACATTTTGGTAAAAATCGAATATGGCGAAACAAAATGGCGGCCTAATGAAATAAAATTGCATAAAACTCAAGTGAGAAACAGAGACAGACTGGTAAAATTTTAGTCCGAATCTTGTATGACAAAAATAAATGACGGCCTAATAAATTATTTGAATATGCAGCAAATTGTAGTGACAATCTGTACGAGTGAAATTGATTGCCATTTAAAGTGGTCCCTCTTATGTTTCCGCAAGTGATCCATCAGCTGTTCGACTTGTTTACTGTGTATCTGTAAACTAAAAAAGTTAGGTTAGGTTACGAGAGACCAAAATAAATAAAATACTGCCTATTCTTAAAATAGGGAGGGCCATTCCCCAGTAACAACGGGCAATCACAACCTAGAGTAAGATTTTTATTCTTACTCTAAGTTTAAAACGCTTTGTTCTCCCAAGGAACGCATTTCGCCAATATTATTATATTATTTTTCTGTGGAAGGCGCGCCCCGTTTCAAAGGCGGATAAATGTATGATGTTTATGTGGTTGCATAACAGCCGCGGTGCTGGATTAGAATAGATGGAATATATATCAACATAGGTCCCTTTTCTTTTAAAAATAAAATACGTAATATAGAATTTTGCACCATATAGCAAATAATGTAATTAATATTTAAACAGAATATTGAGGATAGCGTTTTATGTTTTCCCGTACTTCTAACAAAATGATCAAGAAAGAAGAATTCACTGAATTAAAAATAATGATTCATTAATAACTAAAATATACAGGTTTCGTAATAATATGACATAGATAATATTTTTTAAACAGATTAGCTTTCCTTGTTTAATTTGAAGGATTTACGAGTTTCGTATCTTCGCTGCCTATTTGGAGGTTCCATGTTTTCATGATTTTCTTGAATATTTTGGCATCTGTTGATTATTTACGGTATGATGCATATGCTAATATATCATGGCTTAGCTTTCAAGTAATCAAAACTACTTTTTATCTTACGAAATGAAACTCCAAGGCAGTAAATTTAGATATTATCAAAAACTCAAGAACTGACAGATTCGGAAAATGGCGGCTTTAGTAGTAGGTTGGTGTTTAACAAACCAGGATCGGAAAATCCGATTGTCATGACGAACAGCTCTCCGAACGGAGAAAATTTTCGTTAACTAACGAAATGATAAGTGCAAAATCGCACCCCAGGTGACCTTAACAAAATGAAATAAACAATATATATGCGAGGTGAATAATTTCGATGACATTGAAATTAAAATTACGCGACCTTAAACTCTATTTTCTTCGTTCTCGTTATACGAGTAAAATAAGTGAAGTTAAACAAAGAGTGTACTGAACTAATATAGTAATTAAAGCGTATCACATAAAAAAAGAAAATATATAACTTTAATCCAATATGTAACAAAAATAATTAATGTGGCAGCTGGAATATGACACCCAAAAAGATTTAGGTAAAAAAGCAAATAAAAAACATTTTAATCAGGCTTATTCATTATAAAAACCGATAAAGCAGTAAAAAGGTCTTTCAGTGAGGTACACTTTGGTTTTTTTTTCGAAAGAGTGCAAACATAGGGATTGTTTCTAAATGTTCTGCAAGATGATTGTAAAGTTTTATGGCGTTGTAAATAATTAATTTTTTTATTAATTCTGTGGAAGGAATGAAAAGGTATGTCATGTCTAGAGTTTCTGGTAGGATATACGTGTTGTGGCCTTTTCAGGAATGTGTTTATGATATGTTTTTTCATCAAACAGACGGTTTCTAAAATAAATATTGCAGGAAGTGTTAATATTTCATGTTTTTTGAAGTAGTATTGGCAGTGCGCTCTATTATTTAGATCAAACAAATAGCGAATTGCTCTCTTTTAAAGCCTGAAAATACTAAGAAATTGCTCGGTGGTACAGCAGCGCCAAAATGGAAGGCCATAGCGGAGATGGGATTCGAATAGAGAGAAATAAGTAAGTCTGGCAGAAGACATGTTCAGTTCTTTTGAAACTGATCGAATGGTAAAGCAGGCGGTAGGATGTTTTTTAGTTAAAGTGTCAATATGCTTAGACCATTTTAGGTTGTTGTTTATATTTAAATCCAGGAATTTAACCGACTCAACATGTTTAATATTGCTGTTAAGTAGCTGAAGCTGTTGTAGTCCACCTATAAGATAAGGCCACCGTTATATCCACGTTGAAGCAAAGCAGATTGGAATCGGACCAAACCTTAACCATCACAAGGTCGTTGGAAATATTAGAATGTAAAGACGTTGTATCAAAACCACTCCATGTTATGCTTGTGTCGTCAGCAAAGAGAGAGATAGATTTGTTCATTAATTTTTAGGTTGGTGATATCATTAATATATAAGAAAAAAAGAATAGGTCCTAAGACCGAACCTTGAGGGACTGCACTTGTAATCAATTTACAATCAGAATCAGAACCATTTGCCCTTACAAATTGTTGCCTATTCCCGAGATAAGAAATACCACGGATTCTAGATTTAAAAGCCTGTTGAGAAAAAGATATTTTAGAAAAACTTATATAACAAGGAAACCGAGCCAAAAAGGAAAATATTGAAAATTATATAATAAATCGGGTGTCAGTGTAACCAACCTAGAAGAAAATTAAGGCTCATCAACTACAGCTGTCGAAGCAAATCCCGTTCCAGGTCTTTCTACATCGAGAGATCCGGATGAGGTAGAAGAATCGGATTATTCCCCTTCATCGTTTTCAAATAAAACTAAAATGAGAGGCAAGGAACAAAAAAAGAAAGAGGCTGACTCAGATTCAGATTTCATCGTTTTCAAATAAAACTAAAATGAGAGGCAAGGAACAAAAAAAGAAAGAGGCTGACTCAGATTCAGATTTGGATTCATAGTTTGAACAAGATGGCTCTGATACGCCTGAAAACTTCGATGAAGACGAAGGCGGAGAAGAACTCGATTTTAAGAACCTTTCTATTGGAGTTTGTCTGGGTGAAATTTTCTTATAATCCTCCGGGAAAAAAAAACAGTGCCAAAGAAATTTATTGGAGAAATTTCTTAAATTCAACAAAATTTTATATTTGTTTGCACATTTTTGCGAAACAGTTGTAATTCAAAAAATCTCTACGTTTTGCCCCAAATATCTTACTTCTCAGAAATTAGGCATTTTCAGATAACTTGCCGCCTGTAGCCAATTTTTATGAAACAAGAAAGATACGGATTTTCAGAGGAAGTTTAATTTGCAATTATTTATTTATTATATTTTCATAAGAGTTTAACTCGTTTTACTACAGGGAAGACCTGGTTATGTTTACGTTTTCATTCCAATATTTTTATAGAGTTTATTAATATTTTTCTTCTATTTATTTAATGTATGTTTAATGAAACTTTGTATACTAAAATCCATTTTTGTTATTTTTTTTAGCAAACCTTTTCTAAAAACATATCTTGTGTCTCAAGTCATCCCCCGGAAGGAAGGGTGACTTGAGACAAAAACATTTTTTTTTAATATACAAACCAATACATCATTTACAGAGCTATTGTAACGCAAAAAGGTCTCATGACACCCGACTTAACGGTAACTAATATCTCCAAAAGCTTTGCTGTAGAGTGTGAGACATAAAGTGTAACTACATGTAAATTTCTTGAAATTTAGGTTGTCTGTGTAGCAAATACTAGCTAATAACTTTCATCTTTGCACCTGAGTTAGAAGCCTATCTATAATAACTACTGGCACAGGCTGATTGCTTTACAGTCCAGGTACATGCGAAACTACACAAGTTTGGTATAAAGTACAGGAATTGTCATTTTTTATTGTAACAGTTCGCTCCATAGGGGAAATTATAATACAACAAAATCAAAATAATTATTAGCGATATTGCCATATTTCCAGATACAGATGACTGTATGGAAGAACTTTATTATTTAAAATACAATATTTTGTGCTTAGATTAATTCCTCGTGAATGATTAATTACAATTTTAAAAATGTTTGTCATGGTATATAGGAGACCTTTAAAATAATGGAACAGTAAGTACCTAGTTAAGATTTTACATAAATTCTTTTAAATTGTAAAAACATCTTGCTATGTAAAGTTAACGTAATATTCTAAATTTAAAAAAATTAAATCGCGGTGTTGCCAGGTTTCCTAAATTTTCTGTAGACATAACACATTTATTATTTTTCACATTCATTTTATTACAATTTGACATTATTAGAACTTTTATAGGATATTTTACTGATACGGTATGTCAATCTAGCATTTTTGAAGCGTATGGATGTTGTCTACATTTACTACAAAAAAAAGCAGAGCATAATTTTTGCTTTATTAAACAATTTAAACAGGCATACATTGATATATTAGATCAGGCATTAGATAAATAATTTTTTTAAATTAGAGTACGAGTATATGATTGAAAACATGTTATCGACCATTGTTAAAAAGCTTGTTTCAGTGATGAGTTACTATACTACCCTCTTTAACTTCTAATAAACAAGGGAAATTTGTGTTTCTTGAACATACGAAAAAAGGCCAACAAATGTTTTGTCGATTCGCTACAATAAATAAGTTGAATGAATGAAAGAATGAATAAAATATTAACAAATAAAAAATACCGCAATCTCCTAAGTATGTGCACCAATAAAAAATTTAAATAAGCCCTTAAACTTAGATAAAGTCAGTAGCTTTCCAAGAAAAATTATAAGACATAGTTATTTTGGAGCAAATATTGAAAATAAAGAATACAATATGAAAAAAAGGACAGTCGCAAACTTACCTTAAACTAAATTTTAAAATTCTGCTTTAATAGTTAAACAGATACAAGAAATCGATTACAGAAAAGAAAAAAGGATTTTCCATAAAAATTAATAAAGGTGATATGCTTACAAAAAATCTAAAAATATGGCAACTCCGGTACTATATTTTTTGAATTTGACGTGCCAACTTATTTCAATAGAATGAACTTTTTAAGCGATAAAAATGAATATTGGCAACGTCGGTACTTTATGCTAAACGCATATAATGTACCTGGAACCGCAAGTACCTCTGTCATTAAGTATTATGGATAAGCCCCTAACTTGTACACTTTAAAGATATAATTTCCTTCAGCTTGCATTTATTAAACAACTAACTGAAACTCTAAAAAATTAAGGAGATCCAACATTGTATGCTTCACCCAAATGCTCATTAGAACGATAGTGAATTGCTTACAAGTTAAAAAAATCTGAGGAATTAAGAGAATTCCAAGTGAGACTGACTAGTATTTTTTACCATTTCATAGTCTATAGACGTAGAAAAATCGACAGTTGAACCGATTCCAGTCACCGAGAGCAGTCAAAGGCGTGACCATTTTAAATAATACAGAAAAACATACATTGTGGCAACGACGCCTAGATATTCTTTGAACTTGGCGTCTTGTATTATACCTAGGCCGTAATATTTGTTACAACAACTGAAGCCCAATTAGAGAATATTGACCATTCCTGCACTTCACACTAAACTTATATACCTCAGTGTGTACCTGAAACTGCATGGTAAAGTGCACCAATAAATACTATATATAAGTTCCTAACTGAGGCACTATAAAGATCAAGTTTCCTTTCGCTGGCATTTGCCACGCAGCAAAGTTAAATTTTATCGAATTTACATGCACTTAACATTTATATTTCACATGTACAAGAAAGCCTTTTAAAATATTAGTTTCCCTGCTCTTAATTCTAGAATAAATTGACTATAAGCCAAAAAAAAATTATGGAGATCGCTTTACAATTACGAAAATTACGAGTGATTGAAATTGACTGAAATTGACTTTCATTTTTAAATATTGCATTAATAATGGACATGGTGTGATTCTCAATCATAACCGTACTGACATTTTCCAAAACTTCAAATAATTTTATTGATATAAGGGGGGTAGCGGCAAGTGGCAGAAGCGAGTAAATAAAAACACTGTTAATATATCGTTTTTATTAATTTTAACTTATTGAGGTCAAACAACGAACACAATTTAATCAACCAAAAACCAAATCGTTGAAGAAGAACAAATTTGATTACTGCAGAAGAAGAAGAAAATTATTAAACTTTCGTCAAAACCTTTCTTGAGCCAGAGTTGCTGTAGCATAAACAAATTTTTGGCGATCCCCTGCGAACAACAGTCTGCAGAATAATTCAAGGTTCTAAAATATTATGTCCCTGCAGAGAAAAGTAAATTCGCCGACTAGCACAAATACAGAAGAGTAATTTTGACAGGGTATAAATATGGAATACCGTAATATGTTTGACAAAAAGATATTCCAATACACACAATGGGTGTAAAAATTAGAGGCCAATACGTTCCCGATATCACAAAAATTATATATGTAAAACTTATTGACCAGGAAGATTTCCAGTCTATATGTAGGTCTGTATATCTTCGTTTGAATTCAGTATCTGTGGGATGATAAATGAAAGATGCAATTTTTTGATAGGTCAATTTATCCTAACAAAGAATGTATATTATACCAGACCCTCTGTCTAATTCATAGCAGATATAGTTCGGCATAGTTCCTTATCATCATAATGATAGAAAATGTATGGGAATAATTGTAAAGAAATTATATAACAAACATTTTCGACCAGATAATGCTGCTAATCTATGGAAGACTATTTATAAGGCCTGGAAAAAACTTGCAGAACATAACCACAACATAGTGGTTTCACTGTTCGGTTTTGCTGCTTTGTTTCGGGGGAAGGCGGGAGACTTAACTGCTTAGCGTGGAAGCTAACGACCCTGCTAGAAAGAGAGCAGAAGCTGTGAACGTGTGACACCTAGTTGTTTCTGCATTCTATCCTGTTCGTCTGTCTAGTTAAACATAGAATAATAGCGTAATGGCCGCTATGAGGCGACAGTAGGAGGGGTGAGGGCATAACTTGAAAGAATAGGTCGCCTCATAATAGCAGTAGTATTCTCAAGGGGCACCTAGTTGAAGCCAATATGCATTTCAAAAATTTAATAAAGTAGAAATAATTTAAAAAGATGTTTGTAATAATCGGGGTGTTCTGGGAGCTCAGAGCAGCCCATTCGTACATAGTGTACATCATCTGGGAGGTTCGCCCTAGCTCTGACTAAGCCCCAGATAGAATCTGGCAAATGGACTAGCACCGGCGCTAAAAACATAGCATTACATTACATTACAATAATTCCTGTTAGTAGGTATTTAAAGAAAGGGCGCCATGACAAAATATTAAATTTTATTATGGTTTATTAACCGACTAATAAAGTTTTTATTATTTTTAAAATTTTGCACTTTACATTGAAATATTACATCTGTTTCTCAATCCAATTTTTTTTATTACATACTTTAGTTATATAGAATTTTTGTTACATACTTTAGATATATTAGAACTTTTCTTACTGAAGTTGCCCTACTTTTTAAGACCATATAAAGGTGTAGCATTACCGAATATTTGTTTTACTTCTTATTGCACAGTTGAAGCGGTATAACAATCTGATTGTTAGCTGAAGCTCTTTTGCATTTTCTTGTTTAGGAATATTGCATGCAACTTTTGCAAGTTAGGGTGAACTAATAAGTTAATTGCTACTTTATTTTGCATTTAACCCTTTGTTTTATTGGAACTTACTAAAATGGCTATATCCTTTTCTTGATTGTTTAAATATATACGTTTGGAATTTTAATAAAAATTGAAAAAAATGACAATACTCTATTCAATGAAATAAGGAAGCAATGCTTATTAATACTACTAAATATCTCTACATGAAATATAATCATGTCGCAAATTACTTCTGATAAACTTGAGCAAAAACATGAAATTTCCATTTCTTGTATTTCATGAGTAATGATTAAAGTCAAATCTGTTAGTTCACAACTAAAAATATTGGCAGCGAGTTATGAAAACCTCGACGCAACTTACGATAAACGTAAGGAAAAACAATGGCATAAGTGTGATTGACGCAGAGAATTTTAAAACTTATTTTAGTATGTTAAGGTACGAGTGACTGTTAAAAGAAAAAAATCTGTTGAATAAATCTATTAATAATAATATTAAAATAAAATGAGTGAATCAGTTGGAGAAAGAAATCGATCCATTCCGCTTCAGACAATTAGCCTCGAAGAAATTATACCAGGAGTTCAAGAAGAAAATATACCATTAGTTCGAGAAGAAAATAATGGGATTGTTTTAAAAAATTTGAACAAAACTGAGAGTGAAGAGAAAAAAGTGTTTTGTGCTATTTGTTTTGAAATAATCGAATATTATGATTCATGTAGACCAAATACATGTTCCCACATTTTTTGTTTAAAATGTATTTTAAGATGGAATGATGAAAATTGTTGTTCTATAATGGTAAACAATTGTCCTGTATGTCGCACTAGATATTACTATTTGGTACAAATCTTCAAAGATGTAATTAGGCATCATTTTGTTGTAATTTTAAAAAGAGGATAATATTTTTTTTATAATTTGTGTTTGTGAAAACTCTGGTAACAAATAATTTTGTAAAAAAAAGTAAATGTAAATATATATATAATAATTGACACACATTTTTTCCTTTTCCTATATTGAAACGACAACAATGATCTAACAAGTTTTTTAATACATACTAATTTTCACATTACATAACAAAACAATTGTTATGGGTTTACACAAAAAGTGCCACGCCCTAAAATGGCACCACTTTTGCAAATCGAAGCTTAAATTTTCTTATGGGAATTTACATGTAAAAATGACGATTTTGATTGTCGGACCGGCATAGCCTAATCTACTACTTTTTAATTATACTAATAATATTAATATAATTTGCATCAAGTAAGAGAAAACTCAATTGAATACAGAAACAAGCGTTAACAAAATGTTATGCTAATATATGAGTGCTTCTAGTGGCAGTTGACATAATCGACACTTTTTTTTTTTTACATATGATTAGCTATTTCATTTACAAATACAGTGTCAGATGTTAGAATAAAAAGAAGTATTTTGCATATAGCACTGAAAATATATAACCGCTTATAGTAACAGTTGACATTTTTTAAAATTAATATTGTTGACGTATTCTACTTATTATCTTTACAATTTATGTTTAAAATTAATATTTTTGACATTATCTACCCATTACGTTTATAACCTATATTTAAAATTAATATTGTTGAAATAATCTACACATCACCTTTACAAACTATGTTTATTATTAATATTTAACAACATAATCTTCTATCTCTTTTTTTTCATTTTTATTGCAGTAAAAGCAAGCATGTTCAGGAATTAGTAGAAAAAGATGTATCCTACAAATAGCACAATGTAAATCAGAAGCACTAACAACATAAGCTCTTTTGTAGTGGCAGCTCACATGATCGGACTCCCCTCTCCGTAAATATCTCATGTGAATTGCACTACAAGGAAGGCAAATAGCAAATGTTCCTAGTCTTCGACTTTCAATTTTAGAGTAGCTTTGTATAACACATACATCTTTTTCTTCAAAATTATTAAATAATTCACTAGCCCTAAACTTGCTTACTTTTACGTCAGCCTCGGTTCCTAAATTTAGCAGTTGTCCATCCATGTCCACTCCTTCGTCAATTTCCTGATCATCTTCCTCCATCTCTTCTTCTTCCTCCTCAATATAATTAATGTCGATGTTAAACAAGAATGATCTTCTAACAAGCCTAGATGATTTGTCCAAAAATGAATGTTTATAAGTGATGGAATCGCCTTCCAAGTTAATAAAAATTTCTTCTCTTTCTTCAATTTGAGCGGCGTTCTCCACATTATTTTCTTCAATTTGGTCAGCGTTTCCAATCATATTTTCTGCCATCGTTAGGAGCTTTAGATTTAGATAGATATATTTGATAAAAAACAATTTTGGTTATAGGTTATAAATAATATCGACAACTGATATTACAGCGAATGATACTGTATGATCGTCGAGTGGATGTTCTTAAGTATATATCCCATCGACCACCACTTTTACTACCTGCAATACTTAAGTTTTTTTTTTTTTTTTTTCGCTGTCCCTTTCTTTGTCAGTTTCCTCGGGGGGGGGCTTCGCCCCCTCCCCGCTCCGCCAACCCCCCATAAGGGGGAGACCCCCCTTAAACCCCCCTCACCCTCACCTTATCTTCTTTCTCTCCCTTCCTTCTTTCTCTTTTTTATATGTTTCTCCTTTTTTTTCCTTCCTTCTCCTTTTTCCTTCCTTCTCCTTTTTCCTTCCTTCTTCTTTTTCTTTCCTTCTCCTTTTTTCTTTTCTTCTTTTTTAATCTAACCTAACCTAACCTAACCTAACCTAACCTAACATAACCTAACCTAACTTAACTTAACCTGAAGAGGGTAGCCCGAAATTGGGGAGCCGGGATTTGAGTCTCGGAAATTCAGGGGTCCGGGGGGGGGGGGGGGGGGGGGGGGGGGGGGGGGGTAAGGTTGTTGATCGGCTTGGGAAAGTGGTTTTTAGAGATTGTCGTTCAACTTTAAGTAGGACACATGTGATTAACTTTTGCATATAAAATCGCCTCAGCGAAGAGACGAATGCAATTGATTTCTGCATTCACACTGTGCAGAGCTCGCGAGTTTTCTGGTGTTTACATTGTGTCTATTTGGTAATTTTTTAATTTTTATTTTTATTTCTAACATTTTTATTTGGCAAGATTTAATTCTTATATATATTGGTGACATTTTTATGTACATTTGTGGCATTTTTATTTGTTATTACGATTTTTTTCATAATGGACAATTTTTTGGCATCGAGTAGCAAAATAATTGACAATGACTTTGACTTATACACATGTACTCAAATGCAAAATTTTGCAAACCAACAAAACAATGAAACAGACGTATTTACAACTAGTCAACAACAAACTATTCAGGACTTGAATGAAATTATTTACAATAGCCAAGTTCAGAATAATGCCAACAAACACAACAACGAAAAATATTTATTTACAGCTACTCAACAACAAACTCTTGACGATCTTAATGACATTATTGACAACAAAACGGACTTAATTACAACAAAAACTAAACAAACTCTTGAAGAACTGAATGACATTGACGAAAATCAATTCGAAAATTCTAGCTATGAGGATATTGTTTGTTTTCAAAAATCTAATCCAAATTATTTAACATTAAAATCGCCAATTAATTCTCCGAGACCAATTTGCTCTCCTTTTTTGTTTAGTGAAAATTCTGATTCGGAAGAAGAACAAATTGATCAAAATTTAAGTTTGGCTATTTGTCCTATTAATTCACCATATGATATTGTAAATTCTGATTCGCAAGAAAAACAAATTGATCAAAATTTAAGTTCGGCTATATCTTCTATTAATTCACCATATGCTATTGTAAATTCTGATTCGCAAGAAAAACAAATTGAAGCAAATTTAACTTCGGATATTTCTCCTAATAATTCACCAGTTGAACAAAATTCAATTTCGAAACCATCATTTATCATTAAAAAAAAATTTAAAATTAATAAAAAAAATAAAAAACAAATAGCAAACCTTAAGTGTCTGGGTTTCGCTATTCAAAATTTAACTAATTTGATCACAATTAAAAAGGGAGACGAAAGTACGGTGAATTATGTTAAACAGGCCTTTGACAAATTAGTTGACTCATTTGAAGAAATGGATTCATAAAGTCAATTAATTTCTATTGCTTTTTTCAAAATTTGACTATAACTAAATAAAAATGCACAATATTAATTTTATTATTATACAAAGAACTTCAAAAATGCAATTGCTTTTTTCAAAATTTGACTATAACTAAATAGAATTGCACAATATTAATTTTATTATTATTATTATCCAGAAAACTTCAGAAATGCATAAGTGTGTAACATTTAATAAAGTCTTCACTAGAAAGGATAATTTATTGCGACATATTAAAAAACATGTTAACGGAAATTCCACAAAACTCAACAGTTGGTTGAAAAAACCAAAGCTTGTTAAAGGTAAGAACATTTTATTTTTCATGTTATATTTTGTAAAATATTTTTTTCTTAATTTATAGATTCTACAAATATTGTAAAATATTGTAAAGAATGCAAGAAAAATATAAACCAAAGTCTATGGGGTGGACATCTTCGATCTAGTGTGCACAAGAACAATTCCAAAATAGGCTTGGAGGAAGGTGTTGAAATTATCAAGTCAGCATTCAGGGAACGAATAATATCTTATAGGATTTCCTCACACCAAAACTTCATAAATGTGAAAGAATATTTTCAACATTTGGAATACAAAATTGCACATCTAATAGATCAAGAACTGCAGAAACATAAATGTATCAAGCTAAATATGGAACTGTTCGGTTTCTATTTTAACCCCAGCAGCGACAGCTATGATGTCAAATCTTTTAATGCGCCGTTCCAAGTCATTTGCCAGGGATATCAGAAAAAAGAACTGTTAGAGCAAATCTGCACCATTATTGACCAGAAAGCTGACGAATTTGCAGAAAGAGATTCAGGTAAAGAATTTATTTTCGATTTTACAACAGCAACAAAAAAAGTAATTTTTTAATTTTTACGTTGCAGGATGGGCTTTGATGAATTTACTTCATTTGGAAATTAATGTTAACAAGCACAATCCGCTGAGAGCCTCATCTTTTATCGAACTTCCTCAAGAGATCAAGAGACGTCAAGCTGTGATCAACATTAGGAATGATGACAACTTTTGCTTCGCCTGGGCAGTTGTGTCTGCTCTTCACCAACCAAGCGGATTAGATTTTGAAACTTCATCCTACCCACACTACTCTTCTGTTTTGGATATGTCAGGTATAGAATTTCCAATGTTGCTAAAGAACATTAAGATTTTTGAAGAAAAAAATAACATTTCTATTAATGTATATGGATTAGAAATTATAAATCCTAAAAAGGGGTATGAAGTAATTGGTCCACTTTATTATTCATCGAATAAAAAAAATCAACATGTCAATTTATTGTTAATAAGTGATGATGATGAAAAAACTTTTCATTATTGCTATATTAAAGATTTATCAAAACTAGTTTCTGCACAAATTTCTAAACATCACGGAAAAAAATATATTTGCGATGGTTGTTTACAATATTTCCCTACAGAAGAAAATTTATTACAACACAATAGCTATGATTGTGATCATTTACGAATTAACCTACCTTCTAAAGAATTAATAAAAGATAAGTTTGGAAACTATTCATATGATAATATTTTGAAATTTGTAAATTATCATAAACAAATGAAAGTTCCTTTCGTGGTGTATGCAGATTTTGAATGCATTTTAAAGCCTTTAAATAATGACAATGTTGATAAAAATCCTAATACTTCATACACCTTAAAACAATATGAACATATTCCACATTCATTTGCCTATTACATTAAATGTTCCTTCGACGATAATTATTCTAAATTTGAAAAATATAGAGGTCAAAATTGTGATACATTATTTATAAATTCTTTAGAAAGAGATGTGTATAACATATACAATAAATATTTAAAGGCTCCTAAAAAAATGATCCCTTTGAACGAACTGGACAAAATTTATCATAACTATGAAAAAGTTTGTCATATTTGTAATAAACCTCTTTTAAATGACAGGGTTGCAGATCATTGTCATATAACCGGTCTTTATAGAGGTCCAGCTCATTCACTCTGCAACATAAATTACAGAATACCTAACTTTATTCCAGTTATATTGCATAATTTGCGTAATTATGATTCTCATCTATTTCTTAAAAAATTATGCTTAAACAAAGAACAACTAACAGTTATCGCACAAAACAAGGAAAAATATATTTCATTTGAAAAGCTTATTCATGTGGATAACTATTTTGATAAAAAGACACAAAAGGCTAAGAAAAAAAATATATCATTAAGGTTTATTGATTCTTTTCAATTTCTATCCCATTCTTTATCAAAACTCTCTGAAAGCTTAAAAGATGAACAATGTAAGGAAATAAAAAAAATTTTCAATGATGAAGAAAGATTTAAACTTATTCGGCAAAAAGGTGTATTTCCTTACAGTTATATTGATGATTATTTAAAATTAGAAGAAACAACTTTACCTCAGAAAGACCAATTTTATAATACTTTAACGGATGAGCACATCAGTGATGCAGAATACCAAAGAGCTGTAAAGGTTTGGCAATTGTTTAAATGTGAATCTCTTGGTCAATACTCCGACGTTTACTTACTCTCTGATACTTTACTTTTGGCAGATATTTTTGAAAATTTTAGAAGCACTTGTTTATCCACATATAAGCTCGATCCAGCTCATTTTTACACTTTTCCAGGTTTATCCTGGGAGGCGTGTTTGCGTTATACTGGAATAGAGTTAGAATTGTTAACTGATCCAGATATGATACACTTTTTCAAAAAAAGCGTTCGCGGTGGTGTGAGCTCTTGCATTTGTAGAAAATCTGAAGCTAATAACCCATTTCTTTTAAATTTTGATCCTTTAAAGCCAACTAAATACATAATTTATTATGATGCAACAAATTTGTATGGTTATGCAATGTCACAGCACATTCCAACGGGAGATTTTGTTTGGTTAACAGATAAAGAAATCAATGATTTAAATATTATGAATATTTCTAAAAAATCTAATAAGGGATATGTTTTAGAAGTTGATTTAGAATATCCTACAAGTCTACATTCCTATCATAACGATTTTCCGTTTTGTCCAGAAAACTTTAAACCGCCAAATTCTAAATGCATAAAATTAATACCCAATTTAAATGATAAATCAAAATATGTTATTCACTATCAATTATTAAAACAATGTTTGGAACATGGACTCAAGTTAACTAAAGTTCATAGAGTTTTACAGTTTTCTCAATCTGATTGGTTGAAAAAATATATAGACTTGAATTCAAGATTAAGAAATGATTCAAAGAATGAATTTGATCGTAATACTTACAAGTTGGCAAATAATAGTATTTATGGCAAGACTATGGAAAATGTTGATAGGAGAATTGACGTAAGACTTGTTACAGAGTGGGAAAAAAATAGAAGAAAAGATGGTGCTGAGAATTTAATTGCAAAACCATATTTCAAGGACTTAACAATATTTTCTGAAAACTTGGTAGCTATTCAAATGCAAAAGATTCAAGTTACTTACAATAAACCAATATATGTAGGCTTCTCAATATTAGATATATCTAAAACTGTCATGTATGATTTCTTTTATAATTTTTTAAAACCTCTTTATCAGGAAAATATTTCACTTTTATACACCGATACCGATTCGTTCATTTTAGAAGTCACAACTCCAAATATTTATTCTGACATGATAAAAAATATTCACAAATTTGACACATCTAATTATGAATTTAATAATATTCATGAAATGCCTATTACAAAGTCAGTTATAGGAAAATTCAAAGATGAATATGCTGGTGAACCCATTACTGCTTTCTTTGGTACTGGAGCAAAAGCATATTGTATTAAAACGGAAAACAGTTTAACAAAAAAAGCAAAAGGTGTTAAAAAAAGTGCAATTAAAAAGCAGTTGGATTTTATTCATTATAAAGATGTTGTTGAAAATCATTCTAAAACCTTTTGTTCAATGTATGTTTTTCGATCTAGACAACATACAATTTTTACAGAGTTAATTAATAAATTGGCTTTGAGTTCCGAGGATGATAAGCGGTATAAAATTCCCTATAGTTTTAATACATTAGCTTGGGGACACCAAGATATTGCTTTGTATCAATGGAATGCAGAACATGAAGATTTAGATATATTTATGTAGATATTATAAGGTATTTAAATTTGTTGTTTTTGAAACCAAAGTTAGTCTTCATAAGTCTTTCACAAAATGTGCTTAGAAACTTTTGACAAAGAAATTGATAACAGTTATTTTAAAACATATGAAAAACGACTTTCCACTTTTAAAAAATGGAAAGGAAAATTGAGACCAGAAGTGTTAGCTGGAGCTGGCTTTTACTATACTTCAATCAATGATATTTGTAAATGTTTTTATTGTGGTATTGAAATTTTTGATTGGTTAAGTTATGATGATCCTATTGTGGAGCATAAGAAATTTGCTAGGAATTGTGATTTAAATAACTGTTTATGGAAAAATAGGAATCGAATAATTGTAACCATTCAAAATAAGTCTTCAAGCTACACATTTTATATAGTATTATTAATATCCTTATTTATGAACTTTTACATATATTTAAATTAAGTATTTTATTGTTATTTTTTTACAACTGCTTTTGCTTTCGTGGTGAAAGTATCTGCTTAATGTTAATAAATTTGGAATATAATTATTAATTTGTTTTAATGACTATCAGTAGATCTCAATTTATTCTTCTTTATTTTATTTTCCAAAATGTTTTTTATGTTCATCATCCCCCTGGCGTAACACAGTGTGAAATATGTTTTTCTAATAAAACAGACGTCACTCTAAGTAAATATTGTAAATTTATGAAAATTGGATTAATTAACAATAGTACAATTAGTTGGATGGAACGAATAAATGGAAATGAAAATGCAAGTAAATTTTTTAAAATTTTGTATCATTATCCAAATCGATCTATTTTTGATACAAATTGGATAGAAAGGTTAGAGTTTAAAAATAATCAGTTACAAATTTTAACCCCCAACTGTACCAATTATTATGACGGATTCAAAAATTATTACTTTTCCATCATTAGTGTTACATTAAACTTTGCATTATTTTTATACATTACCATTTTAATTATTTATCTTTATTACAAATTTCAAACTGGAAATCTATTTTTTCATTAATCCATTTTAATCGAAACTTTAAAGAAAGTGGGGATGAGAATATTTAAGTACAAGAATAACACAATATGTTTCAGTCTCGTTTAGTCATTATGAACAACGCCGTGGTTCATAAACCTTTGGAAACGCTTCTTAATTCAAAAATTTATTTTTTAAATAATTCTTTGTCAAAATTTGTTCTTGTTGGCATTAGTTTAAATGATTTTTCTCCAAAAATTGTAATTGGTGGAAAAACTGGATTTTCAATCGCACTAACCGAAGAAAATTGGAAAGACATTTGTGTTCATCAAGGAATTATTGTAAACAATTTCTACTTTCCTCAAGTTGATCAAACCAGTGTGAATATAAACAACATTCATCTGCAGGTTCAGAAAATAAATGATACCCCTGTTCTACAAATTACAAAAGGCCCACACTTCATATACTTAGGACAAGAGTCTTTGGACAATTTGTGGCGATTAAAGGAAATTATTGATTATAGATTATCTATACTTAAAAGGCAAGAATTCAATACATATTTCAAAATATTTCAAAATAATATTTCAGCTGATTGTGGCGACTTGTGTACGCATGTTTATAATATAATAAGTCCAACAGAAAATCCTAACAGTGAAAATGTTTCAACTATGATGGAATTACTTGCTTTATATCCTGAACAAATGGAAAACAAATTGAAGCAAAATGGAACAAAACGAAAATATTACGAAGAAAACAATGAAAATGGATCAAAAAGAAAATATTACGAAGAAAACAATATCTTTTCTGGAAGAGAACAATAAGGTGCATGTGTTAGTGAAGTGGAGCTTTGCTTACAGACAAGCCCGTAGGAGTAACTTTCAGATGTGGTACTTAGATAGACTCCGTTTTGAAAAAAGAATAAATGATTGTAAACTTATTCTAGATTCGATATTATCTGAGGAACATAGAAATAAAATATATTTGACACGTTTTAATAAACATTGTATTTGATGTTTTACTTAATAAAATTTTAGTTTCCTAAATCTGAATTTTATTTGAAATTAATTAGCACATTAAGACTTTGTAATTTGTATCAGCTAAAGCATAAAGTGAGAACAGAAATAAAACAAATTTAATAAAACAAATTTAATTTATTTTTTTTATCAATCCATGTATTATATTTTTTATCAAGTCCTAACCATTTCACATAAACTTTGTTTCCTTTCCTTCTCAAAATCTTCTCAATAAGATACACATCGGTATGCTTTACTTTTAGTAATTCGTGCTCATAAAAACCACCCAGAATGTCCTGATTATCTTCGCCTTGAATTAAATATGTCCAAGGGTTTGTCATCTTAACTTCTTTAATGTGGAATATCTTATTTGACCAATTTGGTGTGTAACCTTTTGAAAATGCCTCTCGATGCTTGCTTATTCGTACGTGATCACCCACTTTAAACTTTGGAGATTTTATATCTAACGTTTTAGCATGAGTAAATGCAGATTTCAAGATTCTATTTTCATTTGTTTTATTTACTTGTTTTGGCTTCATTCCTATTGAAGAATGTTTTGTATTGTTATAATCTTTTACAATATACGCTAATATATTAAACCATTTGTAATTTCCTTGAATGCTAAATATTTTCCACATATTATTCTTTAAAGTCCTGTTCACTCTTTCTACTATACTCGCTTTCAAATTGGAAAACGTGCTATAATGGTTAATTCGAAATTGTTGCATCAAATTTTGAAAATTTACATTGAAAAACTCTCTCCCTCTGTCCGTTTGCAAGTTTTTTGGTGGAGTTTTTGCACTGATTAATATTTTTTTCATGGCCGCTGTTACTTCTTTTCCAGATTTAGATTTTACCGGTTCGGCCCAAACATACTTAGAAAATACATTTATGGTAATCAAGATATATTTAAATCCCTTATTAAATTTGGCATAGGGTAACATTTCAACCAAATCAGCTTGAAAAAGATCATTTAACCCTTTCACTACCACCCTTCTGCGTTTGTAGTTTTTTCTAGCAGGTTTATGTAATTCATTAACGACTTGTTGTTTAACGGTTGTCATGACAACAAACTTGTTTATTCAATTTTAAGGAAGTTCACTCTCTATGTTTTGTAATAATTCGAAATATAACTTTTATATGTTTTTTCCCATTCATTCAATTTATCAATTTGTATTGTATAACTTTTTTCATTTAAAACTTTACTAATTTTAGTAATCTCCTTTTCTAACGCATTAAAGGATTTTTTTATCTCTCCAGTTAAGAAAGTAGTTGATCTACTATCACTATTTTTGAATTCCTCCTCTGTTTTATTTAATTCTTGTTCTAATTTCTTAATTACACTGGACATTATATTTTCCAAGGAAATATATTGTTGATTTTCTTCCAAAGTGAGTTGGTCAATTGTTCTACTGTTAAGAATGCTATTTTGATTTCTTTTTTTTTCATCATCTAACCTTTTTATAAAAGTTCTTAATTGTTTAATTTTTTCCTTGTGTTTTTCAATTATTACTTCTCTTATATTTGTTTCCATTATTTTATTAATTTTGTTGATATCATCACTTAATTTTTTGTCTTCCTTTTTAACATGTTCATTTAAAAATTGCAAATTTTTACTTATTTGATTTAGCGTTAGCAACTGTTTATTAACGTTTTCAATTGAGGTATAACATCCTTTAATCTGGTTTTCATACTTTAAAAAATTTTCATCAAAAACCTTAAGCTTTTTAGCAAAGATTTCATTATTTGTTTCATTTTCACCTAATCTCCTTTTTAAATTATTAATGTCACTTATTCTCTCTTGATTTTGTTTTGAAATATGGCGTCCAAATTTATCAACTGTCATGTTGAGCTTTCATTAAACAATAAATATGATTATATTTGATAGCTGTTATTTATAGTATTACTTTATCTTCTCTTAATTCTTCAATAATAGAGATAATCTCGTTACTATGAGCATTATTTCCCGCATCACTTGATGAAATTAATAAACGTAGCCTATCAACAATTTCGTTTACATTATTCCAGTATACATAGTCTGTATTTGATCTGTTTGTTTTCAAAATTAATCCCTTTCCTGTAGATTTGGCTCTAGTTGTTCTAAACGGAGGTTTTGGTTTGTTAAATGCTGTAACTAATCTTGGCAAGGTTTTTGTCTTTGTAATCCCCTTTCTTTGTAAATATGGTCCTATTATTGTAACATATTTGTGTGATGTATTTCCTTGAACTTGTTCATTTGAATCAAAATTCCTACGATATACATTTGTTTTAGCTAGAATGTTCATGTAATTATCTAAATCTTCCTTCTTATAACCTTTCGGTTCTTTTTTGAAAAGCAATTCGTATAAACCTGGCGTGCCTGTGTACGTTATTCCTTCCACTATAATGTCTTTTCCAATAATTTCTACCGGTATCTGTGTTAAACCAAAAGAAAACTTATCCGTTTCGAGGTCATGAACTATTCCATAATAATGGTCAAATTTATGTTGTGTATCTTTCACACCCTCATCAATATATGATCTGGGTAATTCATGAAAATCTGCTAAGTAATCTTTATATGATGGTGTACCAACATAGGTTTGAATTGTTTTTCTAGTTTGTTCCAATATGTCTGACAAGTTTAAATTTGTTGTTGTGTCACTAGAAGGATCTGAAGTTTCTGCTATAACAGTTGATGACAATGGTTGTACTACAGAAGAGGAAGAAGTGATACTACTGTCATTTAAAAATGTTGGTAGTTCTGTAGGGAGTAACGGAGTTTTTCCTGCTTTCTGAATATTTTTCGTCGGAGTTGATGTTTTATAAAGCTTTGTAGGCGTTTTGAAATCTTCATACTTTGAAACTCTTTCTTCTTTTAAATCGAATGGTTCGGATTTACCAATACTTGAAATTAGCTGTTTAAATGGTTGGGTTATTGGTCTATAAGTTTGTTCTAATTCGGACTGAGCAGTAGAAGTAGCTAATTTCAAGCTTTGATATTTCTGCTTCACGGCTTGTCTCGATCTTATTAATTCTCGAGCTAAACGTTTATCCATGCTGTACAAGTTTTAAATGAAATAAAACTGCAAATTTTTTACTTTTATAAATATATAAAGGAATCGAATTTACTCCTATATCTGCCGTGATTTACTTCACAATCTTTGTCAATTACAAGAAAGCCATATGGATCCATCCAACAGTTAGCACAAATATTTTTAAACTGATCAAATGTCATATCCAATATACAGTGGTCATTATATATATGTTTTAAACTCAAACAGTCCTGTTTAAATAAAATTAATAAGTTTGCATTTTCTCGAATTAGACGTTTAAGGATTGAGGAATATCCTTGAAAAATAAAAAAACAATCGGTGTTTCTATGCCTTCCATGCGTGAAATAGTCCCTAATAATAGATTGATTATGACAAGGAATATCATCAAAAATGATAACGGAATTTGGCTTTATCTCATGAGGTGAAATAATGTTCTCATCGCTATCATATTCAAAGTATCCAATTTCTTTCATAGGCTTTAACAACTTTCTTAAATATTCATATTTTGGTTGATCTAATGACTTTGAATAAACATAGACATTTTCAAACCTAATTCCATTGGGATACTCGAGCAGTGTAAGCATAACGTTGGTTTTACCACTGCAACCAACTATAAGCCCTCTTTTTGAACCACCGCAAAATAAGTCACCATGCTTTCTCAACTGTTTACTTAAAATTTTTTCGTCATGATTATTTACTGGTAATGAGAATTTTTGTTTTTCAATCCTCATTCTTAATCACACTAGTAAATATTTTTAGCTGTAAAAGTATTTATACCAGAAAAATGTCAATGTGCTTTTAGTATAAAAAGAACTTCAATGACTGTGGGTCGTCATAAGTTGAAAAAAACTATTAAAACACGTAATAGAAAAGGCTCTGGTTTAGTAAATAAATTAATTAGTAAACTACCTTTCGAAGTTCATATACCAGGATATAATTATTGTGGTCCCGGCACCAACTTGGAAAAAAGATTAACTAGAGGTGACGTTGGTATAAATCCATTGGATTCCGCTTGCAAAGAACATGATATATCTTACTCTCAGACTGAAGATTTATCAAAAAGACACATATCTGACCAAATATTAGAAAAAAAAGCCTGGGATAGGGTAAAAGCTAAAGATTCTTCTATTGGTGAAAAAATTGCAGCTTTAAGTGTTGCAGGAATAATGAAGCGTAAAAGAAAGTTCGGTTTGGGATTAAAAAATACAAAAGGGGGTAAACTTAAATTGAGAAAAAAACGTATCATTCGAACACCCAAAAAAATTGGAGGATTTCTACCTCTTTTGTTTCCCATTCTTGGCGCCCTGGGTGCACTAGGTGGAGGCGCGGCAGGAATTGCTAAGGCAGTAAATGATGCTAAAGCAGCTAAACAGCAGCTAGAAGAAATACATAGACATAATATTGCAATGGAAAATGCTTCTAAAGAAGGCAAAGGATTATATATTAGACCATATAAAGGAAAGGGACTATTTATTAGACCTTATAAAGGAGGATACGTCAAAATGAAAGCAATCAGACAAAAAAAAACTCAAAATAAGTTTTCCAAAAAGAGCACTTACGAACAATGATATTATTAAATATGTAAAGCTGTTAAAAATAACTGGCTTTAGAGGTGTTTTTATGCTCGATGAACTTCCAAAAAAAATTAATCTGAAAGAATGTGGTATTGTAAATTTGGATAAAAAACAAAATAAAGGATCTCATTGGACTGCTTATATTAAAAATAATAAAAATGTAATATATTTTGATAGTTATGGAAATTAAAACCACCTTTTGAACTTCTCAAATATTTTAATTCGAATGGCAAAATGGATGTATTTTATACTTATGAAAATAAACAAAAATTTAATTCATATAACTGTGGTCAACTATCCCTAAAATTTTTGCAAAAAAATATATAAACTCATTATTTATTGTAATATCTCATTCATAAATAAACTGCAATGTCTACCACAATTGCCATATCAGGAAACAGTTCTGTTTTGTCTGCTGATTTTAATCCGCCCATATATTTAGAGGATGAAAAACAATATTACCTGGGTTTAGCTGATTTTGAAACGTTTATGACTATCCCCAATATAAAAGAAGGATATAATAAATTTTATATAGATAATAAAGTAATTGTTATTCCCGACGGAACTTATGACATTACAGATATAGAAACATACATAAGTGAAAGTATAGAAGATTTATTTCCGAATGAAAAAATTATTTTTTTCTTTTAAAAGCAAATGTTAATACTCTAAAAACTTTTTTAATGTGTAGTAGAATAATTGATTTTACCAAGGAAGATTCGATAGGAAAAATGTTGGGTTTTAATAGCAGGATACTAGAAGCTATGAAAGAGGAAGAATCAGATAATGTTGCAAAAATAACTAAGGTGAATGCTATTTGTATGACTGTAATATTTGTGTCCGTTCTTACAATAATGGTAAACCTGTTCATATTATTCACCAGTTTTATCCAACTGTAGCTCCAGGGTATAAAATAGTTGAATCTCCTTTGCCCATTTTGTATTTTCCAGTTAGCGTCAAAGCAATTAACAATATAACAATTAAAATAGTTGATCAAGACGGAGAACTTATCAGTTTTAGAGGAGAAACTATAACAGTAAGGTTACATTTACAAACAAGTGAAATATAAAATGGTTGTTAGATATAATAGAGCCCTTGGGATGAGACTTGCCCCTACCACTATCAACAAAGTAAAAACTTATAAAAAGAAAAAGCCTAAACAACAGTTCAGTATCAAATCCAACACCAACAAGTTAAGACGAGATAATCGTAAATTTCTCACATCCTTGGGTTTCACTGTTTTAAAATAATGAACATATTAAACGTAAACGAAAAGCTTTATGTAGACAATTCCATCGTCAGTTCTGAGCTTCACACATATCAACCATATATTTCTTCAAAATTCGATTACAATGATGAAATAAGGATCCCAATTCAAGAACTCGATGCTTACACTCTACCATCAGATAGTTTACTTTATATCGAAGGAAAATTAACTAATACAGAAGGTAAATATAAGAAAGAATTGCTATTTATTAACAATGGTATAGCCTTTTTGTTCAGAGAAATCCGCTATGAACTAAACGGAATTACTATAGATTCAATAAGAAATGTTGGATTAGCATCAACCTTAAAAAGCTACCTTTCTCACAATACCAACGAAAGTTTAAAACTGGAAAATGCAGGTTAGTTTCCACATCGGAAAGAAGGTGATACAATTTTAGTTGATAATGATGGAAAATTCTCCGTATCCATACCACTAAAAATGCTTTTAGGATTTTTTGAAGATTACAGAAAAATTATTATGAATATGAAACAGGAATTGGTTCTTATTAGATCAACTGATGATTTAGATGGTGTTATTTTCAAAGAAGACCCGGCACACCTTGTTACTGCTCCTGACACTCCATTGGTTACTTTCGATAGAATTTATTGGAAAGTTCTTCACATTCTAGTTGATATGCCACAACAACTTGCTCTATCAAAAATATTAGAATCAAATAAAGATATATTGATAGGATTCAGGAGTTGGGAACTTGTTGAATATTCTTCTCTAACCGAAACAACCCGTCACACATGGCCGGTAAAAACAACTAGTAAACTAGAAGCTCCTCGTCATGTTGTGATTGGCTTTCAAGAAAACAGAAAAGGGAAAATTGTTAAAGATATGAGTAAATTTGACAATATTACCTTGTCAAATATTAGAGTATATTTAAATTCTGAAAGATATCCTTATCACGATTTGTACTTAAATTTCGAAGAAAACAAATTTTCTGCTTTATACGAAATGTTTGCCAACTTTAGACAGTCTTACTATGGTGTTCCAAATGAACCCATTTTTAATCCTGAACAATTCAAAAACATTAGTCCTATTACACATATTGATTGCTTCCATCAAAAAGAAACAATTCAAACGGGATCCGTAGTAATGAGAATTGAATTTGAGACACACAATGCAATTAAAAAAGATACTTCTGCTTATTGTCTTATTTTACATGACAAATTATTTAGCTACAACCCTCTTACTAAAATTGTGAAACAATTATAAACTTTATCCCCACTATTTTCATATTTCGATTTAATTTAAAGAAATTTTCAAAAACTTTTAGTTTTAGTCATGACATCAAAACTACAACTACAAATTGAAAAATTTATTTTTAAAATTAATCAACTGAAAGAAGAAATTGCAAATTATTCAAGTAAAAAAAGTCTCATTAAAAAATTTGCTGCTTTGAAAATATGAGATTGGTTATAGATATTCAAGGATTCAAGGATGAAAAAAATAAATTTATACCGAAAGAGCTTGCAGCTTTTGATGGTTATGAAATGACTCATTACATTTTTAAAAAGCCTTTTCCAATGGAGTTTCTTTCACCTGATTGTCACAAGCAGGCGGTATGGTTAACGAAAAATTATCATTGTATACATTGGAATAATGGATTTACTCCATTACATCATTTCCCAAAAATAATTGAAACACTTGCGAAGAAAGCAGATTTTGTTTTTGTAAAAGGAAGCGAAAAAAAGGATTTTATACAGAAATATTCTAAAAAGCCTGTGATTGAAATAGATGAACAACCAGCGCTAAAGCTAATGGAACCAAAATGCTTCTATCATTCAAAATCACCTTGTATGTGTGCTTTGACAAATGTGTTATTTTTATATGACAATTGTTTTATGAATGAATAAAAATATAAAAAAACTTAATTACCTTTTTATTTTGCATTAACCAACCATGATTGAATACAATTAATATGATACCTTAAATCTAATTTTCTAAATTCATTTAAAAGTTCATACTCATTTTTATATTTTAAATAATCATTACAAAATTTAGCGGCTAATTTACATTGTTCCATTCGATCTATATTATTAACATATGCTGACAAATCTTGTGCTTCTGCGTCTTCTTCGCCTACAATTGATAAATATTGGAAGTATGCAGCAGATATAATAAACTCTTCATACATTTCAGTAACCATTTGCTCCATTGTAAATATTATTAAATTTATTCTTCCTTTTCAATTTCTTGAAGAATAGTATCCTCGTCAATAAATTGCTTCAAGTCTTTTAAATAGTAACCAAAGCCAATATCTTTTAGATCTTGAATAAGTTGAAAAAAATTTAATGTTTCAATGTATTTGTTGCAACAGAGGGCAGCCTTTACGAATTCCGCAGATTGATTACAATAAAAGTCTATCCACTCCGGACCACTTGCCATACAATATGAGAAATAGGTTTTTGAAAGATTACTAAATTTCTCCTCTAATAATTTAACTGCAATCAGCAACTCAGCAATTTCATTTATTTAACATAATATTTTAAATATGTAGGGGGACGTCTCTTGCGAATAGGATTAACTTTCCTTGATAATACCTGTTTTTTATCTTCGTATAATTGAAACCTCTTTTGGGTTGCAATAATAGCAGGTATAAATTGGCAATCTTCTCCTATAAATTCTATTAGGTGGCTTAATTCTCCTACAAAGTATGATTTCCCAAATGTATTGAAAAACGTAGTAAGGCTTATAATTCCTTCTAAATAATCATCACAACAGTCAATTGCTTCCAAATAATCTCGTTTCAGTAGATAAAACAGCTTGGTGTATTCATCTTTCGAAATCACTTCAAAGAAATTGAGATATTTAACTTTTAACTGTCTGATAGTTGTAGTTAATTTTTCGCGATTACACATAATTCACTTATTACTTGACACATTTTTTCTTTTTGTTTTATACAAAATTGGTGGAAAAATTCAAAAATAACTTTTTACGCAACTCGAGCACAGCTTAGTAAATGTGCCTCGGCATACTAAAATTATCATGATGCACCTATTTATAAGACTTAAGAATGCAAAATCAAATGTGGGAGAACAAAGAGAAAAAATTAAAAATATGATGCGAATGAGAATAAAAGAGGAGGAAGTTAAGAATGAGGGACATGAGAGAGAGGAAGAGGAGGAGGAGGAGGCGCTCCCCTATTATAACTACTGGAAATGTTTTCAAATATGAACTTTTTCGCTTTAATTTTCTAAGGTAAACGAATCATGTATCATATACTGCAAATAATCTGATTTCAAACAACCAAAATTCAAGAGTTATATTGTCAAAAATAACCTCTTTTTTTCGTCGTTAATCTGCACTCTTGGCTCAATGTTTCTGTATTTTTCTCATTTATAAAATTTATAATTTAAATACCACTACAAAATCGTATTATTTTATTTCAGTTTCCAGAAATGGGAACTTAATTTAATAAAATACACCAGTGATTCAAAAACAAATTAATAAAAAAAATCATGTTGACTATTAAACTTGAAGCCTTAAATTTTCTTGTTATTAGATGATGTTTTTTAACTTGAGATTTCAACAATAAAGGCTTTAAAATTGGACACCAATAGTCACCTTGGATTGGCCTTTTTCAAACCTTAGCCCAATTTTCTAGAGCAATACTGTAAAACGTTTAAGCTTGCTCGTCATATATCTCAGGATTTTTAAAAGTTATTCATGTATCGGTAAAAAATTAAATAACCGAAAATATAAAATCTTAAAAAACCGTTTACTGTGAGGTCTCAGAACAATTACTAGATTATAATATTCATCTTAGAGCTGTACCCTAAAGTGATCGAAAATTCGCCCAAATTTGCCCAATTATTGCAAGAGTCCAAAGGAGGAAGGATCAAATATCATAAATTTTTTGTATAATATTGATAATTTGATGGAAATCCTAATGATCTTAACACATACTTAGCTGTATGTCAAAGTATTATAGACGCTTTTTGTAAGCCCAATTAATTTAAATATTTACTTACTTAATCACTTATATTAATTTAATAATAGGCAAGATATCTGGAAACGTAAAATTAGTAATAGTTATCCAAAACGTTGTAACTTGGAAATAATTAAAATTATTTTGAGCAGACATTTTGCTGATCAGCGTGATGAAGTTTGCTCAAACGGAGATTCAGATTCGGCAACAAAATAATGAAAAGCCATGCTAGTGTTTCTATGGTATCTACCCTAAATCTACTTTGTTTATATATTAATATACACGAGGAAATTGATGCTGCAAAAACTTTGAAAATAATTCTATTTAACACATTCACATCCTACTAGTTATAATAGAAATGCACAATTTGATAATTCAACATACATTCACCACACCACTTATTTAATAGTAAACCAAACATAATTAAATATCGAGAAACTTTCCAACAAATTCACGAGTATTTAAACTTTGATTAAATAATATAATTGTATTTACACCCAATATAAACCAATCATTACCAAATCCTACTCCGATGAGTATTTCGGCAACAAATACCACATGTAGAGCTATGCCTGTCAATCGTCAACCATTCTATATTAAACATCATTTTCAGCGCAACCAGCTACAAAATTTTATAGGTGCCTGAACTCTATAACACGAATACTATCGAACAAAACAGTAAAACTCCGTATTATGCCGATATTATGAAAAATAATATTTATAACGCTGAAGATGATTATATTACTAAGATATCACATAGGTCCTGAAAACAAACAAACAAATGACTAGCAACATGCAGTACAATAACCCTAACCATAGGACAAAGAAGCTTACTCTTTTTCGAATAATGACGGAAAATTTCTTCATGTGACTCAAGACGACCACCGAGCATAACGACCGATATAATATCATCCAACAATATTAATACTAGTGAGTTTTCATATGTTACACTCCCTAAATATAGTTTAAAATTTTTAATATACAGCGATCAACAAAATCATTTATTGATTTGCAAATAAATGGTAATCTAATTGTATCAGTTATGAACCATTTATCGTTTCGATAGTTTTTCAACTATCAGCAATTAGTACAGTGTAAATTTCTATTTTTCAATTCTCTAACATCAATTAATTTCGACCTTAACAAAATTCATATTAATCGTCTCAACGCAGAAGAAAAGAAAAAAATCTTAACTCTGTCAAAAATTTTTGGATATTTTTTATTATGAGATCCGCCCTTAACATTTACAAGTTAAATTAAACATTAAAAAAAGCTACTGACGAATAACCTGTATACACCACATCATATAGGTACCCCCTTGTACATAAGAGAGAAGTTGAAACGAACATAAGTAAAATGCTCGATTAAAAAAATCATTCGTCCAAGCATGCAAAAATACATCAGCGACCGTTCAAAGAATCATGGGGAGTATACTACGCGGAATCCAAAACGAAAAGTGCTTGGTATATCTTGATGATATCATATTTGCCACATCATTACAATAATATCTTAAACGTCTTAGATCAATTTTTAAAGGTTCCGGGAATCTAACTTTAAAATACAGCTGCAAAACAGCGAATTTCTACGACGACAAGTATACTTAGGCCACATAGTAACACTTGATAGGGTACGACCTAACCCCCCACAAGTCAGAAAAAATTATCCATCACCAACGACTACAAATCAAATTAAAGGATTTCTTGGTCTAAAACCACAAAACCACTAACTATATGTCAAAAAAAGTGTTAAGAAATTACAGTATGATTATCATAAAATACTTTTAAGAATGAGGTGTTAGGGTTTATCAAAAAAAAAACGTAGTACCAAAGTTTAGAGAATATTGAATTCTGTAAACTTTGGTAGTACCTGATAAACTATACTCTCTCTGGTTCGAAGCTCCATTCATCTACGAAATTTTTATGAGGTAGTAACATTTAAGATGAACATTCTTTAGATTTAAAAAGAAAACTTTTTAATGTAATAGATAAAAATGAAATTCTGGAAATTATAAAAAATTACCACAAAAGCGAAACAAATCATCGTGAGATCATGGAAACAGAAACACGTATATAAGGAAGATATTATTGGCCGAATTTAAAAAACTCAGTATAGATATATAATAACGAATGTGAAATTTGCCAAGGAATCAAATACAAACGACACCCACTAAAAATAGAAATGACCATTACTTCAAGCGCGACTAAAAGCTTCGGCATTATTCACTATTCACTGAGACATCTATACCTTAGATAAAGAAGGGTTCCTAACCACCATTGATAACTTTTCTAATTTGGAACATAAATATCGTATAAACTAATAACTTTCTTTTCATATTACAGAATACACATCAAAGTTATTGATGACGATGGAACAGAATTCAAAAATACTGTTAAGACAAAACTATTACATATATATAAGATGAAAATACATATTTATTCCCCTCACCATCCACAATGAAACTTACAGCTTATCCGACCATTTATGATTATTAGGCAAAAAAGTGTTTTTTTAAACCATTTAAAAAATTCCTTGTCAAAAATAAATTTAAGTTACTAATTCAAACTATAGTCGATTCCGGCGTAGTTTCCGAGTAATTTAAGGTTATGTGTGATTTTTGAAAACTGGAGCTATTTTTGAAATATCTATAAAAATCGCAAAAATCTAAAATTGTGCGTTTAGGTGGTAATTTCCAGTTTATAAATCATCAATGTACATAGGGAATACCAAATTTTTGTCCACACCTATACAGGATGGACATACTACGAAATCACCGATATATATATATATATATATATATATATATATATATATATATATATATATATATATATATATATATATATATATATATATATATATATATATATATATATATATATATATATATATATATATATATATATATATATATATATATATATATATATATATATATATATATATATATATATATATATATATATATATATATATATATATATATATATATATATATATATATATATATATATATATATATATATATATATATATATATATATATATATATATATATATATATATATATATATATATATATATATATATATATATATATATATATATATATATATATATATATATATATATATATATATATATATATATATATATATATATATATATATATATCCTGCAGCTCACCTCCCGTCTTTTATTATACTTAAACCATTTATTTTAGAAAAAATATTTAAAAACCACTATATACTGTTGATTAGAGAGCACATTTTAAAAATATTCTTGATTATACAGGGTGTTACAAAAGATAGTGGCGCATAAAAGTTGAATTTTTTAAAATGGAACACCCTATATTTTTTTACATTTTTGGAACACTCTTTGCCTAGTCTACAGACTCCTAGAATATTATCTCTCTTTTTTTAATAGTTTCGGAGAAAAAAGGTAAAATCGAAGAAAAAAAAATTATAGTCTACATTTAAAATATTTATAAAAATTAGATAAAACATCTTAAAAGCTAACGTAACCTAGTAGCTTACTGCAAAAGGTTTATAGTTATTCTGCTACGAGTGTTATAAGTCTTACTTATACAGGGTGACCCAAATTCCATGTCAAACGTTGCAAAATAAAAAATTATTTTTCTCCATTTTTTCAAATGGAACACCCTATATATTTTTTTTCTGTCAGGTACAGAATTAACAGATCAACATTTTTTATTATTACACTTATCTCAAAATTCCCGAAGGTTTTTGAAATATTCTTAAAAAACTAATGTTGTACTTTGTTTTTCAGTACGATAATTGCATAAACTCACTAGTAATGTGGAAAAATGGAACACCCTATATATATTTTTTTTCTGTCCGATACAGAATTAACAGATCAACATTTATTATTATTACTTATCTCAAAATTCCTGAAGGTTTTTGAAATATTCTTAAAAAACTAATGTTGTACTTTGTTTTTCAGTACGATAATTGAATAACCTCACTAGCAATGTTCATACCTTCGCGATTTTAAATATTAGATAGGTCAGCGTAGTTCTAGCTATATATATTATGCATAAAATTTAAATTATATATATATAGCTTTATTTAACATTATTAACAAATATCTAATTATAAAATTAATTTTTACTTAGAACATATGTTCGATATATATATATATATATATATATACTTTGAAATATCCGTTGCTGCATATTTTATATATATAAACAATAACGTATAGAAAAAAATCTAATTTCGTTAGATACTTGCTCCCTGTCTTCCAATCCATCGATCTGGAAAATTATTATATATATATATGCAACCACATTGTATATATTAACCGGCAAATTTTCGCACAAATTTGGCAAGTGATTTTCTATATATATGGCTCCAGTTAAATGTCCATTAAAAAAATGGGGACCAATAACATGTTCACCAATAATTCCCCCCCACACATTAACTGACCATCTGTGTTGTAGATCAAGCTGCCTAAAAATTCTTGGATTATGGTCGGCGTAGTAATGGTAGTTATGACGATTTACAAATCCATTCTTATGAAATTTGGCCTCATCAGAGAATAAAACTTTATCAAAAAAATCAAAGCTTAACCTAATTTTAGCTTGTGCCCAATTACAAAAGTCAACACGTTTCTCAAAATCTGCTGGAAGGAGTTCTTGATGCAACTGAATATGATATGCATGAAATTTATGGCTCTTTAAAATTCGCTGAACAGTTCTTTCGCTTACTCCTACGGCATCCCCGACTGCTTTTTGGCTAACAGAAGGATTTTCCGTGACAGCTAATAGCTCAGCTAATTCATTTTCTTCCGTTCGAACGGGCCGATTTCTAACTGGTCTTGTATAATTTACATTTCCCGTTGCCATAAATCTCTCTAATAAGTTCGTCATGCTCCTTCTGTCTGGGTGCCTTCGTTCTGGATAATTTTGCGCATAAATCCTACTGGCCAAAAAGGCATTTCTATGCGATTCTCCTAACACAAAAACCATATCAACCAGTTCTTCGCGGGTGTACTCCATGACGATAGAACGTTCAAATAAAACTTCTAAACAGTGACGCAAACAAACGAAAAATGAACTACGTAGAAGGTAAAGACCATTATATGAAAGATCCGATAATTATTTCAATTTGTAAAACTTAAAAAACGAATAAGTAAATTGCCGATATGTTTTAGTTGTTTGACAGTTTCTAGACAATTTGTTTTTCATGGCCTACTTAAATTCTAGTTAATAATTTGGGCAACACTTGTCAATAATATTAAATAAAGGTTAAGGCCGTTTTACATGCTGCAAGTTTCTTGCAGCAAGGGGTTGCACCTGCAAGATATTGCGCGCAATTTGTCTTGCAGACTGTAAAGCGGCAGTTGTATTTCAATTGCAAGTGTCAGCGTATGCCTTTGTGCAAGTCTCTTGCAACTTGTAGGAAGACCTGCAGCATGTAAAACGTCTTTACGGCTTAACTCTTGGCAGTAATTCAAATTTTATGCGGTAAACGTAATTACAAAAAATGTTGGGATTATATATATATTTATTATTCAAAATCGCGAAGGTGCTTACTTATATTACTATGAGGTTATTCAATTACCGTACTGAAAAACAAAGTACAACATTAGTTTTTTAAGAATATTTCAAAAACCTTCAGGAATTTTGAGATAAGTGTAATAATAAAAAATGTTGATCTGTTAATTCTGTATCGGACAGAAAAAAAATATATATAGGGTGTTCCATTTTTCCACATTACTATTGAGTTTATTCAATTATCGTACTGAAAAACAAAGTACAACATTAGTTTTTTAAGAATATTTCAAAAACCTTCAGGAATTTTGAGATAAGTGTAATAATGAAAAATGTTGATCTGTTAATTCTGTACCGGACAGAAAAAAAATATATAGGGTGTTCCATTTGAAAAAATGGAGAAAAATTATTTTTTATTTTGCAACGTTTGACATGGAATTTGGGTCAAGTAAGACTTATAATACTCATAGCAGAATAACTATAAACCTTTTGCAGTAAGCTACTAGGTTACCTTAGCTTTTAAGATGTTTATCTAATTTTTATAAATATTTTAAATGTAGACTTTTTTTTCTTCGATTTTACCTTTTTTCTCCGAAACTATTAAAAAAAAGAGAGATACTATTCTAGGAGTCTGTAGACTAGGTAAAGAGTGTTTCAAAAATGTAAAAAAATATAGGGTGTTCCATTTAAAAAAATACAACTCTTATGCGCCACTATTTTCTGTAACACCCTGTATAATCAAGAATATTTTTAAAATGTGCTCTCTAATCAACAGCATATAGTGGCTTTTAAATATTTTTTCTAAAATAAATGGTTAAGGTATAATAAAAGACGGGAGGTGAGCTGCAAGACCCTGTATATATATATATATATATATATATATATATATATATACATATATATATATATATATATATGTAGTGCAAGGCCTTGCCGGGGCAGATACCACGGTAGCAGATTGGCACCTTGGCCCTGGAAACAAACATAGCGTCATGTTTTGGTCGATTCCCGACAAAATGGTGAAGGAGTAATCCTTACCGTTACTGGTTTTCGTTTTGTATATATATATATATATATATATATATATATATATATATATATATATATATATATATATATATATATGTTATATCACTCGATTTAAAAAATTAACTTTTTAAAACATATTTTTATATACAAAATCAAAAATTAAACTAACAGTATAGAAGCTTAAAAACGAATCATAATTTTATTTACAATTTACACTATGTATATGAAAGACGAATGCTGCGTTAGTGGGAATTTGTTTGCTGGGCAGATTCTGCTGACGAGGCTTCTCGGTACTCGCCATTTCCTTGAGATAACCGACATCTGATACGGTGGGAACCAAGGGCATCGTACTTGAAGGTGACATTGCTCGTGAGAAAGGATATAACAATTCCCCCATTAAGATGAAAGTTGACGCGTGGTAACAACTTTCAGGTCCTCTGCTTATTGAGGTTGAGTTCAATCTCTTCACTTTCTTCAGTCGGGTCGCCAAGGCGGATACTCGGTCTCCTTCTGGGAATTATTCTTCTCTATTGTATAACGTTAGATCCTCTTTTAGGTGGAGAGGGTGGATTGTCATCGTCGTTAGTGGCTACTCCACGTTATTTTATTTCTATTTGTATAGAAAAAGAAATAAAAATGCAATTAGAATAAAAATTATTTTATTAAATGTTGGAAATGACCTCCACAAACCGGTGGCAGTATCCGAGACGATGCTGAAATGCCTACAAGATGTTATTGATAGTTCTGTCTAATCTAATTTCGTTGGTTATGCTAATTTTAAAATCATGTAGGTTGTGTGGTCGGTTAACACTTTAGATTTAAGATACCCCGATAAAAATAATCGAAAGGAATTATTATAATCCACTACGTAACTCATGTTACGTGTTCGTCTTCGACAATTGTAAAAGATGTACAAGGCAATCAGTGCGGTAATGAGTGTTATTGTAAGGATCGTGAACCAACTTATGTGTTTCTTCACGAACGGTTGATTGACCAATTGATCCAGCTGATCGGCATACTGATTTAGCTTGTGCTGGACTATGTTCAGGTCCTCTACATCTATTTTATTTAGCTTCAGAGGCTTCAAATCTGGTAAGTGAATATTCTCTGGCATATGGTTACAGCAGTCAAAATGAATGTTGACTGGATGGTAATTGTAAGTTACGTTGTCGTAAACATCGACTGATTTCTGAGCACGAACTCTTGTACTCCCAACGAAGGTACTACACTCGGGTTGAAGTTTCATCAAATTATTTGTGTTGATGATCTGAGTCTCTATATCTCTGGATCCACATTTTATTGTGACGGGTAGAGGGTCTGCAACAGCTATCAACCATAAATTCTGGCTGATTTCTAGAATGTTATAGTCTTTGGCAAGAATGACTAAAACTTGGCATGTTCTGGGTAGACGATCAAGTTTCTTCAGAAGCTGAGCCTCGCAGACTGCATCAGTATCAATTGGGTATGGCAGGATGTTGGAATAGATGAACATACGGTTGCCTAGTGGTTTGCAGGACTCCATATTGCGGATGGTTGTATAAAGTAAAGAATCATCATTTCGCGCAATTAGTTTATTGGTTATTGACAAAATGTGATGAAGGCCTGTTCGATTATCCAGAATCGGTATAGGATATAAGTGATAGAGAGTGTATTTTTCAGGTTCGACCAAAGGTATTTCTAGTACAAAAATTATTCTAGTATCTAATTGATATGCCTTTAATTCTATTATGTCGAGATATTGAGCTACGCTTGAATAATATATCGGCAAGGGAAGATTATTCTTCTGTAAAGACTGCGATATATGCCTTAATGAGTCTACTAAATCATATGGAGTGATGATCGAACTGTGCAAAATTTTTAAACGTGCAAATGTAACAGCGTTTATAGCATCGTTCGAAGTATTTTCGATAAATGAATAACTTTCTGTTAGTGATCCGCACAAGTCTAGGATATCGAGTTGAGATTGATAAAATTTGAGATGATCGGAGATATCCATAATTGAATCGCTCATTTTTTTAATATCATTATTAAAGATTTCCTCGTCAATTTGAAGTTTTTGAATGGTTTCGTTAAAGCTTTTAATAACAGAGGTAGTTACAGATATTTGATTTTTCAAAAGATTTTCTATTTGGTATTCATCGTGGGTTAACTTTTCGATGCACTTATTGAAATATTCACCATCGGAGGCGTCAAGATTACCAGTTATTGATTTCCAAATGGTTCCAGTACCATTAAGAATACCACGTTTTTCTCTAAAAATGTACTTTTTAGTGTCGGCCATTATTTCAGTGTACTTTTGGTTAACGGCGTTTGATATTTGTTTAAGGAGACTAACATGAGTTTGAACTTGCGGCTTAAAGGCTTTCATTCGCGGTACGTGTTCGTCTATAGTGTTTAATAAGCTTTCTAATATTTTGTCCTTATTACTAACTGTTTCTTTGATTGGTCCGAGGTCTTTGTAAACAAGGAGGGTCCATTTATCATTTGAGATTTTTACGGTCGCTTCTTCATGAAAGAAAATTCCTAAGGTGTTGTTTATTGGTGTTAGAGTGTATTGGGACTGAGTGGCTGTTGAAAGTGCCAAGAACCTAGAAGAGAAAAATTACTCATAGTATGGTTTCAGTCTGTCAAAATTTATTTTAGATTTTTGTTTAGTTTCTGGGTTTATCAGAACTGCTAAGTGTCGCGTGAAATCTCTCAACAGACCCGTTTGATTGAGGGTGTCCTAGGCTAGAGAAAATTAGTTTGATATCGTAAAACTCACAGAGGTCATTCATTAAGGTGTTTTTGAATTCTCGGCCATAATCACAATGTATACGTAGCGGGGTTCCGTAATGTTGGAAAAATACAAGAAGTGTATTAACAACAGATTTTGCTGCCTTATGCTCTATAGGGTAAGCTTGTGTAAATTTTGTTAGTTCGTCACGTACTGTTAGGGCGTAATTTCGAGTTAGGTATTCAAATATGTCTATGTTTATTCTTTCAAAAGGTGTTTTGGGCGTTTTGTTACGACTAGGGGACTGCTTAGATTTTTACGACAGATTTTTACTTTTTGGCAAGTTTCGCAACTTTTAATAACATTTTCTACGGCTTTTATTATGCCTGGCCAATTGTATTTTTCTTTTATGCGTCTTAACGTCTCGTTAATCCTGCGATGTAAGTTGGTTTTTCCGCGATGGTAATGATCTAAGATCTGAGGTATTTCGTCTTCATTAGGGGTTTTTGTGATGTTTTGGCAAATACTTAATTTTATATTTTTGTCTGCAAAAATATACGAAAATATTTCAAGGATGGGAAGTCCAAGTGTGTTTTCAACGAAATAGGTACAAGAGATGTCAAGTTCATCTTGACAGGTATAAAGAATGTAAAAGAGAAGTTGTGTGACAGTTTCTGGGTTAAACGGGAGAGGAATAATGAAATATTTACGATTTTTTGTTGATTTACTGGAGAAAATATTTATTTGTTTTGGATTAAATTCCATGTTTTCCTCGAAAATATCGTCAAGGATTGTATGATGTAAGTCTTCTAGTTTATTTTGTCGAAAGAACGTTATAATACTTTTGTGTGATTTATCCAACAGCTGGTCGTTGGTTGTTTCGATTTTAGAATAATCGATCAGGGATCTGGTTTCGTAAAGACTTACGAATTTATTGTATTCTTCGGCTATTACATCGTCGTCATAGGTTTTAGGTTCTTCGATAGGGTCTTCGGAATCTGTCTCATTTGATGCAAAAACAGATATTTTTGTCTGAAGCTTTGCGCATTCATGGAAATGATTTATTTTTATTCGAGATAAAGCATCAGCGTTTTTATTAATTTTTCCCGGTTTATAAACAATTTCGTACTGATATTCTCCTAGTTTTAGCCGCCATCGCGCTAACCTACTACCTGGGTCTTTAATAGAAAGTAACCAAGTAAGGGGACGATGATCTGTGACTAGAGTGAACTTTCTCCTAGATAAATATGGACGGAAATATTTCACGGCCCATACAATTGCAAGTAGTTCTCTTTCTATTGTCGAGTAATTGGTTTCGGCTTTACATAATGTTCTGGAGGCATAATCAATGGGTAAATCTTTGCCAATAAGACCTTGGGAAAATACAGCACCTATCGCAAATGCGCTGCATCCGTTGTTAGTAGGAAAGGCTCATCGAAATTTGGATAGATGAGAATTGGGTCAGAAGCCAGTAATTGTTTTAGTTCGTCGAAAGCTTGACGACAATCTGAAATCAAATTTGATATCTTTTTTCAACAATCTGGTAAGGGGCTTTGATATTTTCGCAAAGTTTGGAATAAACCTACGATAACAACCAGCTAAACCCAGAAAGGATTTTATGTCTTTTGGATTTTTTGGTTCTGAAAATTTCTGTATACAATCGATTTTAGCGGGGTTAGGTTTAACTCCGTCCTGAATGATTAAGTGACCAAGGTATGCTACCTCTTTTCTCAGGAACTCACATTTGTCAGGCTGTATTTTGAGATTTGCTTTTCGAAGGCGTTTAAAAACTTCGCGTAAGCGTGTGACGTGGCCATGGATTGAAGGGATTGAAGGTGAGTACACAATGATGTCGTTCATATAGACGAGACAACGTTCATCGAGAATGCCTAGAAGGATGTTGTCTATTACTCTCTGGAAAGTGGACAGGGCGTTTTTAAGGCCAAAGGGCATTCTTATAAATTCGTAGTGTCCGTTCTCGACAGAGAAAGCAGTTTTTGGAATATCTTTATCTCGATCTGGTGGAATCCTGAAGCTAGATCCAAGGTTGTAAAATACTGGCACTTGCCTAGCTGATCCAAAAGATCGGAAATATTAGGAAGTCTCCATTTTTGTTTGCCTGAGGAATCAAGTTTCTTGGGGACGACCCAAACTGGAGATGACCAAGGTGAAATAGAAGGTTTTATGTATCCTTGTTCTAACATTTTATTAACCTAAGGTTTTACCTCTTCTTTGTGAATATGGGGATACCTGTATGATTTGGTGAAAGCAGGCTTTGCACCATTGGTGTCAATTTGGTGTTTAATTTCGTTGGTAAAGGTAAGATTGTCACCTTCGAGGTAAAATATGTCCTTAAAATCTAAGCAAAGATTGATAATTATTTCTTTTTCTTCTCCGTTAAGATGCTCTAAACGAAGTTGGGACTTAATGTTGGGAATGCGGTTAGGAGATAGCTGTTTATCAGATAAATTGTAAAGGTTCGATTTCGATATCTGAAAAATTAATGGTTTTCGGGATGGCATTTGCATTAACCACAGAAGTTAGAAATTCGCCTTTCTCATTGACATGGACAATTGCGTTTGGAATGTGGACTTTTTCGATTTCTCGCCCAGATAGGATAGCATCGGTGTTGACTAAATCACAACGTAATTTAAAAATTTGTTCGGTCCTACCTTCAATCTTAATTTCATTAGAATTGTTTACGTTAGTTATTTTAGTTTTTTGTTCGAGGTTTTCTTCTACCTTAAACAGTGGTAAAGTTTTAAAATTTGTAACAGGTAGTTTATTTATTAAGTCGATGGTGCATTCATAGTGTTCTAAAAAGTCGAGTCCTAGAATACCATCGAAATCAATATCTAAATCGTATATGTAAACTTTATGTGGGTTTCCGGCTTGAAAAGGAACTAGGGTTGATTCGGTGATAAGAAGTTTTTGGTCTGTGATGTCGTAACGTTTTTGGGAAAACGTTGGGGAAATTGTTTTACTGTATTTTCTTTAAATATCGTAATTTCTGCTCCGGAATCTATAAGTAGTTTAAAAGTGTTAGATGTGTCTTTTATGTAATATAGATTTTTCGGGTTAACAGCAAGAAGGGGATTTAAAGAAAATGTTGTTCTGGGAAGTTCAATGACGGGTTCATGTCGTCCAAATTTAGGGTTTATATTTAATTTTGGATTTCCGTCATGGCATTGGTATTTAAAATAGTTCGAATAGGCGGATGGTTTTGATTCGAAGTGGGAAGAAAATCCTGATATTCATCGTAATTCGTTTTATCTTGTTGATCAATATTTTCAACATTTTGATATTCGTAATCGGGGTTATCTTCATACATTCCTGCGTATTGGTTACAATACTCGTCATATTGGGGTTCGGAATAGTTATCGTTGGAATATTGGTAATTGTCGAAATTGACAACATGAGCACGATGCTGGGGATTATTTTGTATTACTGAAGACGTTGGAAATTGTTAAATCGTGTTTAACGTTGGAAATTGTTTTGGTTTGATTGGTTATGGGGTGTGTACTGCGGTCTTGGCTGATCGTTGTTTGGTCTATTCGACTGAAAGGAGGTGCTTGATTGAAAAGAATTTGATTGTTGATTGGTATTAGGCCTTTGAAAATTGCCAAAATTCTGGGAAGTATATCCGTTGGGACGTTGTTGCGATCTGCATTCATTTGCTAGGTGACCATTGCGACCACAGCTATGGCATTTAAGGGACTGTATATTAGGTCTTTTATTAGTCTGAATAGGTTTAGCAGGCGGATTGGGCCTAGAAGATTTTTGGGATTCGAAATACGATAGTTGGAGCTCGCGTCTTATGCGAATTTGTGCTTCCAAAAGATTAGGTGCATTTCCTGCACGAATTATATGGCCAATTCGGAGTTCCAGGCCAGTAAGTAGGCTATTTAGAGACATGGATTCGATTAATCTTATTGGGCTGCCTTTTGACTGGGTGCGAGTACGGATTTCTGTATGTTGGCGTGTATTTTAGCATTAAGGACTTGAAGTCTGTTAAGGACGGTCAGAGGAGATTCGTTTCGTAGTTGTCTCATTCTTTGTAAATCCTGAATAAGTTAGGATAGATCTCGCGTATCTCCGAAGTGAGAATTAAGTAATTGCTTTATCTCTAGAAAACAAAGTGGATTTCGGGAGCTTATTAGCTGCGCTGCTCCCTCTCGCAACCTATTTTTTATGTGAATCACTAAAAGATCTTTTTGGTTACCCATAGACATATCATATGCACATTCACAGGCATTTAGAAAAGGTTGTAAAAATATTTGATCACCTTCGAATTCGGGGATAATAGAAAAATTCTCGAAAAGTTTATAAGGTTCGATTACTGCTACCGCTGCTCCTGCAGTTATTCTTTCATTATCCGTCATATTTGCTCAATATATCAACACAATAAACACTAGCACAATATAATATAAAAAGGATATGAAACACAAAATATTTTACGAAATATTATGTTGATAGACAGTACGTAAAGTAGTATGCCAACTAACGTAAAATAAACAGTTCTTATTAACTAGTTAGTATAATTAAGTTAAAACTATGTAATATTTCTTGTTATAATGAAAATACAAATGTAATCGGGAGATCAGTTAGCAGAATAACTGATCAAAATAATTCCAAAAAAATATTTTAAAATTAATCAATTAACAGAATAACTGATTATACACAAATTATACGTTGTTACACTTAGAAATACAGAAATCAATTAACAGAATAATTGATTAGTTTATCGGAAAATCAATTAACAGAATAATTGATTGTTTTATTAATTAATAAATTGTAAGATCGATTTTGAAAAGCCGAACAGTTATTTAATTAAATATTATTTTTAAAATAAACGTGATGATTCGTTACTTACAAACAGAGTAGAAACATTGCTCGTCGTGTTCTTTGCAGTTAGTTCTACCAGGGGCTTCACTATGTGTTCCTTCCGTAGATGCGTGTTCTGCCAAGTTGATGGCGTCACAATGCAGAAAATAGGGCTTCTTTGTTCTTCTGGATAAAGGATTGGGATCCACCGTTGCCAGTTAGTTCTCTTGTTCTGCCAACGTTGCCAGATCCTACCACGACTGCGCCAATTTGTTATATCACTCGACTTAAAAAATTAACTTTTTAAAAGATATTTTTATTTACAAAATCAAAAATTAAACTAACAGCATAGAAGCTTAAAAACGAATCATAATTTTATTTACAATTTACACTATTTATATGAAAGACGAATGCTGCGTCAGTGGGAATTTGCTTGCTAGGCAGCTCTCCTTGAGATAACCGACATCTGATATGGTGGGAACCAAGGGCATCCTACTTGAAGGTAACATTGCTCGTGAGAAAGGATATAACATATATATATATATATATATATATATATATATATATATATATATATATATATATATATATATATATATATATATATATATATATATATATATATATATATATATATATATATATATTATATATATATATATATATATATATATATATATATATATATATATATATATATATATATATATATATATATATATATATATATATATATATATATATATATATATATATATATATATATATATATATATATATATATATATATATATATATATATATATATATATATATATATATATATATATATATCGAAAACAAAACGTCTATAATACTGAAACAGTACTACATGCTACGTGTTACACTTAGCATGTAGTACTGTTTCAGTATTATAGACGTTTTGTTTTTGATTTTGTCATATTGAGCAATCTGTTATTTCAGATCTCCCTGGGTACAGGCCTGCCTGATGAGGGTAAAGGCCCAGAAATCATGATCGCAGGAGAGTACCCTGTGACATAATCGAAAGCAATTCTTCTTGTAGGCCATTTTATGGGTCTGCAGCCGGAAACCAACGAAGCCCCAATGGGTGGCGCTACGTGTTACACTTAGCGTGTAGTACTGTTTCAGTATTATAGACGTTTTGTTTTCGATTTTGTCATATTGAGCAATCTGTTATTTCAGATCTCCCTGGGTACAAGCCTGCCTGATGAGGGTAGAGGCCAGTCCTAATTTTATTCTATATATTTATTTATTGCTAAATTTTAAATTTAAAACCATTATTGAAAATTAATATTTGAAACAAACTTTTTGAGTAACAGAGCAATCAAAATAAACAACATATAACAGATAACGTAACAACAGATTACATGGAAATAGAAAAATAGGAAAAAATTAAAATAAACGACTATATAAATGATTTTCTACTATACACAGTGTATATCGTACTTGAATGTTTGCCACAGCGTTTCGGACGTCTTCACTATTGTTAAGACTAATAATTTCTTTACGAATTCTTTGTTTTAATTCATTTACAGAATAATTGTTTTGATTTTTATACGCTCTATCTTTAAGTATGCCTCCAATAAAAAATAATCTGAGGTTGTCAAATCGGGACTTCGCGGCGGCCATGGAATCTCACCGATACTATATGAACTTAAATTAAATTGCTCATTAAAAAATGTTTTTATATCTTCTCCACATTAGTGTAGAGCATTATCTTGTTGATATGCAAAGTAGGTGAGATCAATGAGTTTTCCCATAATTTTAAAAAGGTTTAAATATGTTTGTCTATTCAAATAGTGGTAAAAAAACACAGGTCCTATTATTCGGTCGTTTATAATACCACATCACATTTTAACACTTTGATGTTCTTGCCTTTTAAATTGCTTTACTAAATGTTTATTGTCTCACAATAGCAGTGAACATTTTTTTGGTTATGCATTCCCGCAGTGGAAAATATCGCCTCATCTGTCCAAAGGATTTTATTTAAAATCCTCTCTCAAGATATAGGTCCATCATTTGCATACAAAAATCCAGTCCTGATAATTAGCTTCACATAAAAATTGAACTGGAAGAAACTTATGTGGGGATATTTTGTTTTCTTTTAATACTCGATGTATGCTGGTCAGGTCAAATCCCTTTGTGCATCCCTTAAAGAGTTGGTAGGATATTCAATGAAATATAATAAAACTTCCATTTGAAAATCTTCCGAGACGACTGAACGGGATTTTACCCTTTTTCTATATTTCAAAACTACATGTTGATAAATCGCTGCAAATGTTGTCAAAAATTTTCTTGTTTGGAATACTTGGAAATGTTCGGCGACACTCTCTTAATGCAAGTGCTAGACTTTCATTATTTTCCATGTTACATTTATACAAATTTGGTCGCTCTTGACTTGAATATTGAGCCATTTTTAAAAATGGAACAAGTAAACACCGATACAAAGAAACGTTTTTAAAGGCTAATTATTTTAAATTTAAATGATTTCAATAAAACAGCAACCACTAAAAACACAAATAAATTGAAAAACTGTCAAATTTAAAACAAATATAACTATTTGTCCATTCCATGGCCTCATATAGTTTTTTTGAGTATGCAGCATCGCCATATTTAAGAAATAATTGAGATTATCCGTTAAACTGCAATAAAAATGTTGTATTCCGTATATGCATTGATATTTTATAAACTGGAAATTACCACCCAGACGCCCAATTTTAGTTTTTTGTTATTTTTTTATCGTGATTTGAAAAATAGCTCCGGTTTTCAAAAAATCACACATAACCTTAATTATCTCCGAAACTGCGAAGAAATCGACTATAATTTAAATTGGTAACTTATGTCTATTTTTTAGAGGGAATCAAATAATGGACAAAAATGCAGGGTGGGACAATTTTATAGTTGATGTCCCAGCAAAGTTGGGACACCCTGTATACACGGAAACATTATATTTTAAAAGAACTCTAAATTTAAAGAAACTTTTGTATCAAACTTTTTTCGTATGTATTAGGGATTTCCAGATAGTATAGTGGGTACTTTTGTGTGGAACATGGTGTACATGCAGACAGCAGCTAAGGACGTTTATCATACGCCGATTGGACGATAACACAGGTAACTTATTCATTAAGCTAGAGTATGTGAAATTGAAAGACTATTCCTACGCTATGATTTAACTGTTAGGCTTTAATGTGATAATTACAGAAATAGAGATATTAAGGGCAAATCAAAAAATGTTACTGTATTGTTAGGCGCACATAACGATTATAATGTTAGAAATTGTATAATAATACAGAATCTAACTAAAAATCGAGTAGAAAATAAATTGAAAGGAATATTGCCACATCTTATTACAATGAAAAGGGGATTAATAAATGTCTTAGGTTCAGTATTTAAAGCTGTCACATGGAACCTTAATGCAACCGACGGAGATCATTACGAAACCCTTATCCAATATTTAGAAAACAATCACAATAAGTTAAAGCCAGTATTCTGAAACAACCCATGCTTTTTTTAACAGTAATCAAAAACTTTAAATATACGGTAGAGCAAATAATCACATGCAGAATAAATCAAATCGCATTAATTATTCAGAAAACTACTTATAGAGAAAACTCTCTTTATATTAAATATATAATCAGTCAAATAATTAACGTATTTAAAATAATCGATTCAATTCTACAAGACGTAGAAGATTTTTTAAACCTTTCAAATCTAAGAATCATGCATTCTAGTACGATAAGATTGGAAAACATTTTTTTTTTCGAGCTATAAATTTAACCAGTAACATTAGAAAATGTCGCGCCGGCCCTGAATGTATTATTTAATATTTTTGTTAAACAGGGAAATATAGAAGAAAATCCAAGGCTTTTTGTTGTCTTATTTTTGGGGATTTTTTTTTTTCATATGGGTATTAAAGCACAATCTATTGCATCGAAATCAACAGGAATACTAAAAACCTCATGAAGATAATTGAAAAGAGTGAACTGAGCAATTAAAGTACGTGGTTCATAGGTGACTCGTTTAGCTCTCGCCAGTCACACAATTCAAGAACCTCGCCAAAAATTACCTCTTTACATTGTCCATAGACTAAACCGGATTTTTTTTTAGAGCTGGCTAAAATATGCTTTTTTATAATGGAAATGAACTTTCAATACTCAGCAGTAGTGAATATAAGAACGTTGATAACACATTATTTTCTATTTTGTTTATTCTGACCACTTATAACAGTAAATTGTAACTACAATGGGGTGAGTGTTTCCAGAAACTAGACATTACAATTATTGGATAGTTTTACTTTCTTTGTCCCGTGAGTGGTCCACCCTTTTAATAAAATTAAATTATTTTTCGCATTTGAGGGATCTTATTTTCTCCCAGTAGTATGCCAAATTTTTTAATAGAGTGGGTTCTCCTTGATTCCTACAAGTAGCACATGTTTGTTACGTCGATAGTGAGTTGACGGTTTTTGATAGCCACCGGGTTTCAAGTCAGGAATCGTTTTCTTAGAGTTCTAGAATACTTATGTTCTTATCGTGTTCACTCTAGCTTTTTTCAGATTTAATTAATTATTTTATTCAAGGATTTAGTATTTTGCGCCTACACTACAGCATATGTTTTGATATATAGAAAAAAAACTGTACATATACGTATCCTTAAATTTTCCCTGGCCAAATACTGTTGTAGATTGTGAGGTTGATGACGATTCTGAAGTCAATTTCTTCGGCGGGTTCGTTTTCGAGAGATCAAACTCGAAAATTTAATTTTCACGTTTATGCCATTCTTTTTAAAGATATTCACCGTTATTTGAAGAACTTAACTGCAGTTTATAAAACTCGTTTCCTAACTTGTAATTAGATATAAAAAGCTTATTGCTTTTGTTACAAACTCCGGAAAAATACATTACTCCAAGGATTTCCAAGAAAAGCAGTTTTAAGGCGTAAATATTTATTTATTTTTTATATAAAATAGAAATTATAGTTATTAAGGTATAAAGGGTATTATAAGGCTAATAACGCTTAAGGTCGACAGAAAGCGTTTTCCCTTATAATACCCATGATGCCTTCAAAGTTTAACCTTTCGTTAGGCGCGTACCCTAACACAACGCCGTTAGTCGCGCTAGGTCCGGTGGAGTTAATGAAATAATTCGACTGTCGCTTATATTTTTCTTATTGTTTATGGAATTCTGGAACTTGGTCTAAAAGATATGTGTTTCCGATTTTTTGGAATAACAAAATTTTCATCCGCGTCCGATCCATTCGACTCTTCCAAGCCGTAGTCCGCATAAAATTTGCATCAAACTGGCAATCTTCAAGCGTAAGACGATTAAGCTCGTCAACATCTTTAGAATTATCTAAGTTGAAGAACTGTTTACTTATCTTTACACAATTGTTCAACAAAAAAAAACATTATTTGCCTATATCACTTGTCTATGATTATCACAAAAACTGATATTACCCAATCATAAAGATAAATAGTAATAAATAATAAAAATATTCAGTGCTGCGAATAACATTATGGCAACAAAAATTAATAACACTTTGTATAAAGTAAATGATGTGCACCGAGTGGCCGAACACGAAGTCTGGTGGACCGACCTATGAGTGCGTCAACAACTGGGAAACTTAGAGAAACTAAGGCAGGTATCGAAATGAGGCTTTGACAAACTATAGTAGATATATTCATCTTAGAAGTCATAAATGTATAGCTCGATATCTCGATTTTATTTTAATACATAAGCAAGTTTCAAAGGTCTATTGGACCTATACGCTACTAATGGAAGGTTAATGTAATAAGTAAAATATTATAAGAAAGATTAATGTAATAAGTAAAATATTATTAGAAATATTTAGTTTTAATACCCTATAATACCCCAAATTATTGTTTTTAGTGCCCTAGAGAGTTATTTTCTTATTTAACTCACTTTGATATAATGTCATTAATAACTCAATGTGGTCCAATAAAAATTAATAATTTCCTTAGTTACATTTTATTACAGCGGTAATATTTTTATATGGTCCATTGCTAAGCGAAGTAGAAAGTTGTCTTTATTCGTGGTGATTTTATAATCTCGAGTGAAGTCTAATCACTGAGGAAACGTTGATGAGGGTGAAATTAATAAAATTATAGCAAAGTCAGTGGCGAAGAATACAATTATTAATAAACAAAGCCAATGGCGTCAGTTTCAATCATTGAGGATATTGCTCGTGAAATCGGAGCAGCACATTCACCTTGATAATAATCCTATCACCTGTTATATTATATTAGAGAATATAATTATCTGACTCAATGTGGCCTAATAAAATCTGATAATTTCCTTACTTACATTTAATTACAGCGGTAATATTTTTATCACCTTGTTCGGTCCATTGCTCAGCGAAGTAGAGAGTTGTCATTTTTGACAAATATAATTTTATTCGTTGTGGTTTTATAACTTCGAAGTAAAATAATAAATTCTAATCGCTGATGAAGTGTTGATAAGTGTGAAATTAATAAAATTATTGTCAAGTCATTGCCGATGAATACAATTTTAATAAACAAAGCCAACGGCGTCACTTTTCTTAGTTTTTGAAATTTCTTCATTCTTTATATTCCCACGTCAAATACGACTCGTGATACGATTAATCACCGAGAATATTGCTCATAAAACCATAGAGGAGCACTGCAGCTCGATTTCACTCATAAATATCTTCGATAATAATCCTATCACTTGTTATATTAGATATATAATATTATAATATTAGATACCAAAATGTAACGTGCAATGAAAATGACAAGACAGTGATCTGGCAATTTGGAATATTCATATTCTCTACTTTAATTATAATAAATTTTAGCCTATAAAGAATAAGAATATAATGGAATCTAATGCTAATTTTAAAATCTCATCTCGCATTCATAAAAAAACACATAATGTAAGAAGTCCAAAATGTATGTTGCAAAACAGTTGTTTTCTTCTGAATTTGTAATATAATCATAGAACGAATATTTTTTTTTATACTGGAAAGTTTAGGATTGCATGTAGAACTAGTTGAAATTTTGATTTCTACCTATTTAGTAGTTAGTATTTTAATTCCTTTTTTCAAGTAGTGTAGTTATTTCTAAGATACTACGGTAATAAAAGATATCTGTTGGTCCTGTGATTAAAATTAAATTAAGATTTTACTTAAAAAGTATGATATTTATATATATATATATATATATATATATATATATATATATATATATATATATATATATATATATATATATATATATATATATATATATATATATATATATATATATATATATATATATATATATATATATATATATATATACTGTGATTAAAATTAAATTAAGATTTTACTTAAAAAGTATGATATTATATATATATATATATATATATATATATATATATATATATATATATATATATATATATATATATATATATATATATATATATATATATATATATATATATATATATATATATATATATATATATATATACAGGGTGTTATTCATAAATAGAAGAATAATGTAAAACAAAATAGATAGGCAACTGTGAATGGTAATATGTGTAGATCTTTATAGCTGCAGCGCTATCTAAGGGCCTTAGTATGAACTAATGACGAAGGATAAAAGTTTCTGTATAATATGCTCTTTAAAATTATTGGCGGGATATTTACAGTTTGAAATCAAAGTAAAATTGATAAATGCTCTGCTTGTCAAGTTGCAAATGGTTAAATACCCATTCACATTGCAAATTTCGATCCAGAAAATTTTCGTTATGCATATGATTTGCAACTCGATAAGCTGATAATTTCCAAATTAATCCTGACTAAAATTGAATATAGCTTGGACACTGCGAAGTTCATTTTGAAATAAAACTCATGATAATTAATATGATTTGTTTTTTTTGTAAACTAAATATTAGTTATTCTTCTAAAATTTTTTGCACAGACTTTTATAATATCTTGACAATTCTGAGACAGACTTTTCCCTTTAGGATTTTATTAATATTTCTTATCCAAACTTAGATATGAAATTATATTATATACTCATTGATAATTAACTTTAAATTGTGTTTTTTAGATGTAAAAAATCAACCCTGCTGTTATCATATAAAACAAATTGCGGGATCTTTGAAATACTCTCAGCATGACAAATTTGAGGCAATTCTTTGCCTAAAATAAATAAAATTTTTGAAAAATTTGGTTAAACGACGAAGTAGGGGCTAAAAGAGCCTTAACTGAATAAGCCCTGGCATTCATAACAAGGTATTCTGCTTTTTCTCTGTTAGCTCCTGCTAAGTCCTGTTTACAAACTTTACAAATCTTTCTTAGCTACGCAACCAGCAATATATGTTAATTTAACTTTATTTAATTGGGAAACAAAATTACAATATTTAAATTCAGGAATAACAATTTAATGGAAATTTAGTTGATTTCTTAAAGTATTGTATGCAACATCACGCAACATATTTTTCAGATCATCTAAACCTCTGTAATTATCATTTTCACAATTGAAACCCCCTTAATAAATGAAGCAGCACGAAGATTATTATTCCGAGCCCCATCGCTGCGTATTAAACCAAAAAAGTTTTCTACAGGATCTTGATTATGCCGGCGCAATGACAGAAAATTCACCCCTTCGCGTTGTAACTGATCTCACAAGTGTATCATACCTTTGAGACTGTAGATCCAGTTACGCATAGATGGGGGCACAATTTTTTTACCATTTTCTCCAACAAAGTAAAGACTATTAAAAACTTGGATTGCTTCTATCCAAAACTTTCTATGAGCTGATTTCTTTGTGACAGCACATGTGAGTTCTTTTTCACTTATCACTTCCACTTTGGATCTATTGACACTACCAATAACTTTATCCATGAATAGCAAAAATTCTGCAGTTCCTTCAGCGTCTTTTGGCAAATAACTTCCCATCTGAAACAACCTTTTCATTACAGATGCCACGCTTGTACTGAAAACTTGTGCAGCTACACAAACTTTTATTTTTCTTGTAATCTCAACATGGGCCAATGTCAGTTTTTTATATAGTTTGTAATCATCCTCCTCCTCTTTGTCCAGATTATATAGCTTCACAATGTGGTCCCATTTGGCTACATTACGGGAATGTTTCCTTCACTCGAATACAGCTGCGTATTTGAAGAAATAATTTCTGATAACTTTCAAGAGGTGAAGTGGATCATAAAGTGGGATCACTTCTTTGTTGCCAACCAAAAAGTCTATTTTCTTTACCCGCTCTTATAAAGTGCTCTTGAGTTTTCCTATACAATTTGTTGATGGCAGCTACGTTTGCAGTCCTCTGGTCGCAAATAATTGTTCTGACTTTCAGACCAGCATCTTAACAGAACCTAACTACAGCCTTAAGAGTGGCAGCCAGCATATCACTTTTCATACCTCCCTCACTCAAGGAATAAGCCAATTGCTGCTTCCATTTCTTAAGTATTCCAGAAGCCATGAATACCATGGCTTTATCAGCAAGTTTATTACTTCTATATTGATTTGTGCTATTATCTTCAAAGCCAATTATTGTGTCTTGTTTCCTACTATAACTAATGCTTCTATCCAAACCAATCTCATTGAAAATAATACTGCAAGGCTTATTGAATTTTTTTGCAGCTAGGTACACAGCATTTGAAAACCATTTCGCTTAAAAAACATAACAGGAAAACACAAAACACTGTATATACATCAAACGAAACAACATTTGGTGTCAAAACGATCAAAACCAAATGGATGGTGGCATTAGTTTTGGTCGCTCTCGCTCGTCCCGGTCATATGATGCGTTCGTTCACTATCGTGTCTCTTCGTCGATGCATTTTGTTTAGATTTTTTTCGTATCTTGCTTCGTTTTTGAAAAAAGAAAAAGAAAAGTGACTTTATTGCATGTCATTGCTTTCTTGTATGAAAACAATACAAAGTAAATGGTTCCAAACAGGATCCTATACAGTCCTAGCTAAATTTCAATCAATTTAAGCTAATAATTATTTGTCTCCTTTTGCCACTAGCTTACATAGGGGTACCCTCGGAAATTAAAAAGAATCAAACAACAAAAACGCTTTAATAAAATCACACTTAAACAAATATTACACATGTTTTATTTAAGTTAAGAAGAAATTAACAATAGGTAACACGTAACTTACAATAGTTGCTGAAAATGTCCTCCTTCAACTTTAATGCAAGCATTAGCTCGTCTTAACATCGATTGCCGAACACGTTGAAATATTCCTGGCGTATGTCTTATCTGATTACAAGAGTTACTTATTCGTCGAATTAATTCTTCTTCAGTGTTGACTGGAGATATATAAACGAGGGATTTTAAATGCAACAAAAAAAATCTAACGGATTTAAATCCGGTGACCTGGGTGGCCACGATTGTGGACCCGCTCGACCGATCCAGTTTTCTCAATAAGTTGCATCCAGAAATTGACGTGCTAATATGCTAAAATGAGGTGATGCTCCATCGTGCACGAACCACTTTCCTTCTCTTTCTGACAGTGGGACATTTCTAATAGTTCAAGTAACACAAATTCCAACAAGTGACGATACTCTTGACTATTTAATTTTGCAGTAAAGAATTTTATAGCTAAAATTCTTAAAAACACTTCAGATTATTACCACCAAATGATTAAATACGCACTGCTTAAACTTAATACTCTTAAAAACAATTCAGATTATTACCGTTAAATGATTATGTACGCAGTGATTAAACTTGTTGGTTGTGTCAAAGTCAAATTTGTTTGAACAATTGTTTTTTCATCCATGGCCTTCTTACTTTTTTTTACATCCAAAACATTTCAGTAGTGAATAACGGATAGAAATGTTGGAGATGCTATTTGCTTTATATAATATTTTATATGAACATAAGTCTGGTAACGCTTCCTTTTTATGAAACAGGGTGACAAACTTTTTTTTTAAAATCGTTTTTTCTTTTCGTAAAAATCTTAATAATCTTAATAATTTAGTTGCTGAATACGAAAAAAATATAAAAAAATTAAAAAAGTTAGTGGCGCACATTTTTTTTGCCAAAAATATTGGTTAAAGTGCCTCCCGGGACGCCACTGGACTTAATAATTTTAATCTAGTTAACACTTCCAAATTTCATCAAAATCAGCTAAAAGATTACTAAGATTTTAGCGAAAGACCGATTTATTTTTTAATTTTAACACCCTGTATCTGTATATATTATAATATTTAATCTCTAAGATTTGAGGATGCTGTTATATAGTGAAACACCTGCCACTAGCACAATTTGCCTGAGACCGAGTTATTATGTCTCGTTTATGTTTTATACTTTGATTTTAAACAGGGTCTTCTAATTATTTTTTTTAAATCTTAAAATATCTTCTATAAAAGCTCAGTGCTTTGTCCTGCGTCTAAAGCAAAGCTTTCGAAAAGCTACCACAGTTGCCTTCATTACGATAACCCCCAAACTGCTTTAACTTTCAGTTGTATAACTTACGCCGGATATTTTTTACTGTTTTTTATCACTTGTTTGTGTATTTTTCCCTAATTTGCATCGTCGACTCGCTTCTTTATATGGCTCTTTATTGAATTCGAAATGGACGGGAAATGTGAACAGCAATAAACCCATTGACAAAATCCCGTCGGATCCAAGAGAGCAGTGGAAGCGCAATATTCGTCGGTGATTGAACGAGAGAGTATTTTTATTGCCTCTATCAAGGTTTACATTGGAAGTAGGTTCAGCTTGCACGAATAGATTTTGCGGGCATGCAAAAATATCTGCTTGAGGTTTATTATTAAAATTTTGAAATTCTCATAAAATAGAGTTCTTTGCATACGGCGTAATACAAGCGTCTGTTACCCGTTAAAAAAAATGGTAAAAACTACGTTCACTAGCAATCTTTAATTTTTAACCGACTTCAAAAAAGGAAGACGTTGTTTATTCGACCCTACGTATTTTGTATGTATGCACACCGATTACTCCAGGATGGTTTGACTAATTTATATATAATTTTCAGGAAGCATTCAGGTAGTGTCGGAGTGGACCCATAGCAAGTTAAGAGTTTCGGCGATTAATTTAAAATGCTTTAATATATTGCCACCTTAAAATTTGGTGTATGAAGTGTAATTAATCAAAACAAATATATATTTAATCGCACCCTTAGGTACATACCCCGTTAGGGAAAAAACCTTTTTTTTGCCAGGTTATTTTGGTTTTTACAAATTCTAATGGATTTTGAAAATATTACATCATTAATCATTTATTTTTAATTTTTGACAATTTGTATTGCTGATTTTACCATAAGTATAATAATTATAGACGGCGCTTTTTATACAATATAAGCACCTAGTAGCTACTTGATTATTTTACTAGAGATGTCCAAAATTTTAACTTTTATTGTTGACCTTTGCAATAAAACTAACAAATAGAACTAAAAAAGATGCAATAAATATTTTTATGAAACAAAAAAACTTGCTACGAAAAAAAGCACTTATCTTAAAATATGTAAGGTTAAGAAAAATAATTAAAAGCATACATTTCTAAAATTAATTTAAGTTTTCAAATTATATTATTTTTAGGTTTACCATACCCTTACAAGATTTTCTTATTTCAAATAGGATACTCTATTTGATACAAAGTTAGTTAACTTTTTGACGAGACCAGCGATGGTAGTATTGGTCTGAGGTACTTTTTAATTAGCATTTTTTCTCAGGATTTCATACACATATAAAATGATAAGCTAATAACTTACAAAAAATGGATAATCTGTCGAGGTTTAAAGTTAGACCGGATCTAGTTACAATATTAATAAAATCCTTCAGTTCGCCAGCTAGTGATTATAGCTGTATGTAACCCAATATTAGAGTGTAAAAACGGATTTTGCTTCTGATAGTGGAATGCCATAAAACCTGCTGTCTTTGTGTTCAAGGCCAGTCGCGGCAATCTAAAATCAATTTCTTTAGAATAAAATTAAAAGTAAAATGTTTCTGAATCGCAATACTTTTTATTTAAAATTTTAAGTAAAATCTTAACTTAATTTTAATCACAGCAATAACAGATATCTCTTATCACGGCGTAGTATCATAGAAATAATAACACTTCTGAATTGGGCAAACTACTTGAATATAAATACTAACTACTTAAATAAAAAGTATACTTCTGTAAAAAATAGTTAAAATGCTAACTACTAAGTAGGTAGTAGTAAAAATTTCAACTACTTTTAGATGAAATCCTAAACTTTTTATTATAAAGAAATATATTCATTCTATAATTATATTACAAATTCGGAAGAAAACTTCCCCCTTTGTTTTTATTTTTTATGAGCAAAAAAAAATATCAACATAATTAAATAAGACTGAGTAATGTGTTTTTAGAAACTCAAAATCTGTACTGAAATTTATCAAACCAAATATTTGCAACATAATTTTGGACCCCTTACATAATGTGTTTTTTTTATGAAAATAAGATGGCGTTTTAAAAATCATCATTAGATTCCATTAAATTTTTATTCTTTATAGGCTAAAATTTAGTATAAATAAAGACAATCTAAGTCTTCCGGTTCACCTTGTCGAAGGCAGACCTCTGTGTTTTTAACAGAAGTGGTTCCACGTGTTCGGTTTTGCTGCTTTATTTCGGGGGGAAGTGGGAGACTCAACCGCTCAGAGTGGAAACTAACGACCCCTTTAGAAAGGGAGTAGACTCTGTGAACATGTGAGACCTAGCTGTTCCTGCATTCTGTCCCTTTCATCTGCTACAGCTCTACATAGAATATTAGCGTAATGGCCGCTATGTGGCGGGAGTGGGAGGGGTAAGGGGATAGCTTGAAAGAAAAGGTCATCTCGTGAGATCAGTAGTACTCTCAAAAGGCATCCAGTGGAAGCCAAGATGCATTTCAAAAATTAAAAAGTTATTTGAAAGATTCGGGGTGTTTCGGGAGGTTAGAGCTCGCCATCCGGACATCCTACCTATTGGGCTGGAGAATGGCGCTGAAAGAAAAAAAGTGCCAGCCGACTCCATATTGAAAAAAAAAGAAAGAAAGAGAGATAATCTGAATATTCCAACTTGCCACATCAATGTCTTATCATTTTCATCGGACGTTACATTTTGGTATCTAATATTATAATATTATCTAATATAATATGACAAGTGATATGAATATTATCGATGATATTTACGAGTGTGTGTGGCTGTGTAATGTGATAGGTAAGCAATCCAAAAACTACGACGAATCTAGATTATTATAAATTAAGTGGGGCTCAAAATTAAAAACGTTGTTCACCCAAGTGACTACAGAGTTTTTCTTGGTTCTCGTTATTTTCAGTTTTTCCAATAAATTCAATTTTTAGTTTTGGAATACTCATGTAGAATTTTTACTTTGTCAATGAAATTATCGAAAATTGCTGGTCGGATTCAACAAATATGTAAAAAAGGTTGATTTTGTAACAGTTATTTTGGAGTTTTTGTACTTATTAACCTGACTGATAACCAGTTATACCCTTGTGGATCTCCTTCTTCCTGTTACAGGATTGATTATTTTTGTCGAGCATTATAATTCTATAACTTTATTAAAATAGCAGTAGCAGGAACCCTGACAAAATTTTCCAATTAACTGAGACATTATAAATAAAATTAAAGGTACTTTGTAGGTGTTCTTCTTCTTGGATTACAGTTTACAATTTTATAAGAAAAAATATACACTTTATCTTAACAATTCTTCGAACTTGGACATGTCTGGAACTACCGCAGACAATGTGGATTTCTTTTTCATCTAAATTCCTGTTAAACTAAACAGGAAACTTGGTGGTGTTAGTGATATTGCTAACTGTTAATTATTTAAATAAAAGATTTAGTTTTAAAACAATTAACAATCTGTTAAAAAATGAAAAGAAATGAAAAAAAGAGAGTATAAAAATAATGCCGACAGGGTGTTAAAAATCGAAACCAAATCTTAAAACAAAATAAATGGTGAATTTTTTTAAATAAACAAAACTAAAACTGCAGAAAATATGTAATTACTCCCCAAAATTAACTTATCACCAAAATAAAATGTCTTTGACAAGCCTTCAACTTAATAGGAATTATAATATAGTGGCATTTCCGTCTAAATAAAGTTAAAATGGCTTCTATACAAATATCTAAATTTCTCATGTCATGACAGTCTCACCAACAATTGTTATTCTTTGAAAAGCGTACGGCATAAATTGTTATAAAAAGGCCATTCTTTTAAAATCCTATGGAAAAAAAACAGAACGCCCGCTTATCAAAAACTGTTGTCTTAAAATATCTTTTAAATATTAAATAAATTATTTTCAGGGTGGTCTTCCAGGGTTTATAAACATCAAGCGATCATCAACAACCCTTATAAAGACTTGTATGCTATCAGTTGATTTCTAAAAAATGGCTTTCTTAGAAAATCGTTCTATTTTGTCTTTAGTGTTTACCAGATATTTTTTGAGCACATTTGTAGTAAAGGCAATTAATATGTTATAGTTAAAAAAAAAGTCCTTCTATATTTGTTAAAGTTAAGGTTTGTTTTGGCATGTATGATACATTGAAATAACGTTTACGTATGGACATATTTGTGATATATTTGAGTATTTAATTGAAAATTGAGCAAATTAATTGAAAAACAGTTGTTAGAGGGTATTTGTATTATTACGTTCATTTATTTTTTTTAATCCACCAGAAGTGAGAGGTAGTCAAAAGAGTTTACTTGTGCGGAGGTACAGATAAAATAATAAAATTTGCCGATATTTAAAAGTGTGTAGTGTTGGTAAAAAGCTTATATAGTGTACGCCTCCTAAATTTTTTACTTAAACTTTTAAATGACCATAAATATTTTACTGTCAATACTGTGATTTCTTAGAGTTTATGTATTAAAATTTTACCCTGTGTCAAATCAATACTTGCATTAGCATACACAAATTTAAAAAGAAGTGTCAAGTAAACAGTCAAGCAGTAGGTTTTACAGAATTTGAAAATTAATTTATAAAAAATGATATGTCCAAAGTGTTCTTTTTTCTGTTGTTTTGTTACTTTATTGTGGTACCTCCGTTTCTTCAGTGTTTGAAGTTCGAAAATTTAAATATGATAAAATGAGATTTAAAAAATTTCAATATTTTCTGAAAAAAATTTTTCATGTTTTAAAATATTTTAATCAAGTTTAGGCTGCAGCATCACGAATGATTTCCAAAAAGTTGATTTTCCGCAATTTAAGTGTAACGGTGTATTTGAATATATAATACTTTCAATAGTGCATCTTTTCTTTAGGGCAGCTTGTAACTTTAAGCAATTTATTGTCCATTATTTTATTATTATTTTATCTATATGTATATTTATGTTAATTGTAAAAGTTTGGTTTTCGTGAGTTTTTATCCAAGTTTCTTCTGTGCTTAAAATATTCCTCAAACCCAATTGTATTTCCTCTACTTTTTATCTAATCACTAGTTTTTAACATCTAATTATAAAAATTTAGAAGAAAGATCAATAAAAATATTATAAATTAAACTACTCTTCAAAAAATACGTCATAGTGCACATTTAACATTAAAATTTTATACTTATATTGTCGCAGAGTGCGGCGTCTCCTAAGGACTTCTGTCAATTCTTGTGTTCGTTAGAGGTGTATTTCTAGATCAGATGTGAGAAAAGAAAACTCGGCTTTTTATAAAACAAGGTAGAGCAGTATATTCACTGAACTTAATATGTATTATTTATAAAAATAGTGTGTACATAGTCTTCATGCGTAGGGGTCTTTCAAGAAAATAACCTTACTGTGACATTATTTTATTTGACTGTATAACGTTAGGTTAAGGGAGTAGACAGTTATTAGAGAGAATTCTCAGAATGCTTTTTCCTGTGAAGGTTTTTTTGCGGAAGTTTCGGAATAACTTAAGGTTGAAAATGAGACTAAAATGTATTTAAATAAAGAATTGCAACATAAGAAATAATCTCAAAAAAATTAACAAATAAATATTTCTGTATAAAGCTGAAGCAAATAATATATTAAATATGTTATACCTTTGTATATACGTTAATTGTTATATAAACTACGAATAGAGAAGCTCTGATCAATTGATCTATTTTATAGTGTTTGTTTTTGTTTACATTGAGTTTGGAAGCATTCATTTTATTGCTATATTTTTCTGTTTCAGACTAAAACTTTCTATTCATTATAATGCAGACATATGTAAAAATTATTTAATCATGATCTTAGAGTATGCAAATATGTTGAAATCTGAATCTAAATAGAACTCTTGCCTTTAAAACAAAATTCCCTGTTTTTAGACCAAATGAATAATGCTTTTGCTTCATTTTTTTTTAGATAGATTTATATATTAAACAAGCATCAGAAAGAGCTAACATTTTAGAAGCATTTTCTTCATCTTATTCATCTTTATTTTAGTTATTGTAATGAATATGAAATATCTTAGATGTCTGAAAGATTGTTTTCTTTTAGCTTAATATTAGCGGGAGTAATGTCGGGTGGGCCATTGAGGAGACATACCCTGTACTTAAACTGCGTGCCATGTAACATGCCAACATAACATTTAGTTCTAGGAAAACTTAAGTATATGCTTTCTGCCTTAGCAATAAAATTCCTCGCGCTGAATCTACGTTCGAAGCAGATTCTAATAAAATTTAGAGCAATATATTTTCTAGTTCAATTATCGGCGAATACTGCTCTCTTGGATCCGACGGGATTTTGCCAACGGGCTTATTGCATTTCACAATTCGCCAATCATATTGAATTCGATAAGTTTTTTCATATAGAAGCGGGTCGACCATGCAAATTGGAGATAAATATCTCAATATAACTTTTAGCTTTATTTAAAAGTGCAAAAATTATAAGACTTGGCTGAACGAGTTAAACTAACTACTTCTCCGAAGTTCTTAAATTTTCAATCATTTTTCTTTATTTTTTTGTGACTTTTCCAAATTTCTATACTTAATTTTTGACTTCAGATTTGTCTTTTATTGTCAGATAATCCCAATCCCTTCAGTTTTTATCTTTTTCCAAATTAACAGAAAATTAAGTATTTTCAAACTTCAAAAAATAAGACAGAATTTTAGTCTTATACTCCAGTTCGAAAAACTAAAAAAAATACAATACAATTGCCATGTTTTGGGTATTGTATTTTTTAGGCAACCTTTTCTATAACATATTAAATTTAAGTACATCGTTAGAGAACTACTTTTAAACAAAAATTTTAAAAATTGTCTTTTGTAACATTGGCGTTATAGAAAACCACGCTCTTGTTTAAATTTTATTATGTTGCTTAAATCCACAGTTATTAATTATAATACACTATACAAATTAACTTAAATTAACTAACAAAAGAATTAACAAGTGTAAAATATTAAATAACCCAAGTTTTGTGCGTTTTTCACCTTCGGAGAAACACATTTAGTGAAAACGTCTAGTTTTTTTTACCGCATTAATTACGGAACCACTCTGATTATATTTGCCTTTCTACACTTACTTAAGATCTTAGCATCTATTTTTATACACTTTATCTGTATAAAATGTGTTATAAACTTATTTAACATTTTACAGTTAATTCCTTTGTTACTTAATTTGTTGTTTTTTTGTTAATTAATTCTTTAATTAAACTTAAAATTTGTAGGCCAATCAGAGGACGAAATATTTTAATTAAATGAGTAGTTACAAAAGACAGGCATAAAGTATTTTAACATGCAGCTAGTTAAAAACCAAATCCACATTAAAATTTTCATCATTTACCGATTATAGTATCTTTTATTAAAATGAAGGTCAAGAAGAATAAAAGGTCGAGTAAAATACTATATGCTAAAACTATTAGATTAGATTAGATTACTAGGTTGCGATTAAAATGAACTATCTTTTTTTTGGGGTCTAGCAAAATTTGAAAATTAATAATACCTTTTTAATTCTAATAATTTGAAACTAGATAAAAAGAAAAAAATAGCAATAAATCCGAACATTGCATTACGGACTTATTATTTAAAATAAAAAAGTGCATATCAACCCGGAAAAAATGCAACATCTTGTAGGTACAAATGAAATAAATTTAAATTTCATAAGAAATAAAAATACATATTTTTAAAAATGTTTCTTTTATCATTAATGGTTCACCAGATAAAGTGAGAAAACTTCTTATTGAAGACACTCAATAGTTTATTTATAAATTATATCTAATTTATACAGCTAATAAATTGAAAATTTAGACACGTTTCAAAATGAAAGTAGAATAAGGCAAATACTTATTTTAGTCCTTAATTTAGTCCTTAAATGAGTAATTACACTGAAATACTATTAATAGTATATCAATACTATACCTACTTACTCGATATAGCACCTAATTATAAAGTAGTAGTTCAAATGGTTATGAAAGTACCTATTGGTTGTAAAATTAATTGTAAAAATTTAAACTTCTCTGTCGCTACTTTGAAAATAATGCCTTAAATTATTTGTATAATAAAAAATATTTACGTACTATATTCTTAATAATAACTTTCTGGTTTTGTTTCACTATACAATATGAATAATATCAAACATAGGGACTTTTTCCCGTTTTTGAGTACTCCGTATTCACAAATGTCTTTGAAGCGGTAAATGATAGCTGGACCTCGGCGAGTGCACTGGATTCACCGTCTTGAATTAACCTAAAATAATCACCCCTGGATTTTGACTTAGATTATAAGAGAAACCCCCAAATAAATATAATCCAACCCGAGGGTTGAAACGAGTTTCCTAATGAAGAAAACATATTTAAGATGATTAAAACTACTTTTGAAGCCCATCCCGAGGCTTTAAGTGATAATATAGAACACCAGAGATTGCCTAATGTGTCAAATTTATTGCTATAGCACACTCAAACTAAATCAAAATATAATTAAAAATCAAAATCCTAGATCCACCAGGTTTAAGCAATACTAGTAACAGGGGCTTTCTTTCGAAACAGGAGGGGAAGCCACTAAAAATGAAGAAAGCGAGACAAGGGGTGCGAGAGGGGAATGTGAGATAGAAGGAGTAGGCCAAGTGGCCCCTAAAAGAGGTCCTGGCAGTTTATTTATAGAATGTCTGGAGAAGAAGGGTACGATCAGACAACTTTTTTACCGAGTTGAAAAAGAAGGAGTTCTGTAATTCTAGTGTCCACTCGAAACCTTGACAAATATCCCTTGGGAATCTGAAGAAAAAATTTGCATTTCTTCACATTCCCATCTCACATCCCTCTCGATATTAAATTTAAATACATCAATTATTAGTAAATTATTCTTAATATTGAATTATTGGTTTAATGAAATAACATTGTTATACCTTATACCTTCTATAAATACCTTAAGTTACCTTATCCGTATGTTTTAGTCAATGTAACTTTATGTTTTTAATGTCACGTTAATTCTTGCTTACTAAAGCCTATTTTCCAAAGAATGTTATTATTACAATTTAATAAGCAAGAATGGATAAAGTTCTGAGATCTGAAAGATTTGAGACCGATCCGAACTCCTCTACAGCTGCCCAAGAATGAACCCACTGGAAAGCCACTTTTGAAAACTTTGTGTCTTACATTGACAAGGTAGAAGGGGGCGGGAAGCTAAAACTTTTGGTAAATTATATAAGCCATACTAATTATGAATACATTTCCGAGTGTACCAAATATTCTGATACTATAAAAATTCTCGATTCGATATTTATCAAGACCAAGAATAAACTATTTGCCAGATACTGGCTTACAACTAGGAAGCAACAACCAGGTGAAAGTGTTGATCAGTATTTACAAGCTTTAAGACAACTAAGTAAAGGCTGCAAAACGGTAACCGCAGAAGAAAATCGAAATGACTATATTAGATATTCCTTTATCAGCGGGTTGAGTTCTATTCAGATTCGACAACGCCTATTAGAAAACCATACTCTGAAACTACAAGATGCTGAAAGCCAAGCTCAGTCGCTAGAATCTGCGCAGAAACATTCAGAAGCTTACATTCAGTCCTCAAGTTTTGTTAATTCTGTTCCTTCAAAAAGCAAATCTGAAATACACGAAGATTTTCAAGATCAAATCTCCTCGGCTGCTACAAAAATGTATAAATGGTATTTTTGTGGATATAATAAGTACTAAATCATAACGATAAAAAGCTAAAGTTATCACTTCTTCAAGACTTGTGTGCAGATGTTATAATTGGTCATGATATACTCAAGCAGCATTCCTCTCTCAATATTACTTTTGGAGGCTCAAAGCCGCCTTTACTGGTACAACAGTCTTCAAAGATTTGTGGTTTGGCTTCTTTAAAAATTGAACTGTCTGCCTTGTTTTCAAATTTATCAGCTAATTGTCGACTTTGTTGTAGCTACCAAAACTCAGAGATTTACCACTGCAGATGCGGAATTTATTTCCAATGAAATAAGAAATCTACTTTCTAAAGGAATTATAGAAGAGAGCAAATCTCCTTGGCTTGCTCGAGTTTTAATAACTAAAAATGAAAATCATAAGAAAAGAATGGAGGTGGACTACTCTCAAACGATAAATAGATTTACTTATCTTGACGCCTATCCACTACCGAATATCGAGGACATCGTCGGTACTGTAGCAAAATTTGAAGTTTCAGTACCATAAATCTTCAAAGTGCTTATCATCAAGTACCAATACGTCAAGATGAAAAACAGTATACAGGGTTTGAAGCAGACGGAAAACTGTACCAGTTCTGCCGAATTCCGTTTGGTGTTACAAATGGGGTAACATGTTTTCGACGCGTTATGGATAAAATTATTAAATCTGAGAAACCTCAAGGAGTATATGTGTATTTAGATGGTATAACGATTTGTGGAGGAAACCAAAGAGAGCATAACGAAAATTTTCAAAAATGTTTGTCTGTTATAAACAAATATAACTTTACTATTAATAAAAATAAAAGCGCATACTCTTTAAAATAAATGAAACTTCTTGGTTATCTGATAGAGAACAAAACTCTAAAACCTGATCCAACCAGACTTGAACCTCTGATGAAACTCGCACTGTGGATAAATTCTTAATCATTAAGAAGAGCTATTGGGATGTTTGCACACTATTCAAAATGGATTGCTCGCTTTTCCGAAAATATTCACGGACTAGTTTCCTGCAAAACGTTTCCGTTGCTTAGTCTAGTGGTAAAAGATTTTTAGAAGCTAAAAGCCGCTATTACTTCGATAGAAGGCGGAATTCCATTAGTTGTTGAGACTGACACTTCGGATCACTCTATTGCAGCTTCATTAAGTCAAGCAGGTCGACACTATAGCATTTTCCTCCAGAACTTTAAATAAAAGTGAACGAAGTCATTCATTAGTGAAAAAAAAAACATACTCCATTGTCGAAGCACTGAAGAAGTGGCGTCATTTTCACCTGATCACAGATCAAAAATCTGTATCATGTATGTTTAATATACGACATAGCAGCAAAATTAAAAACGAGAAGATCTTCAGATGGCGTCTTGAACTCTCCTGTTACAGTTATGACATAATATATAGGCCTGGAACTGACAACGTTGTAGCAGATACTTTCACTCGAGTTTGTGGTTCTAACAGAAATAAAACTTTTTCGATTTGCATCAAACTTTATGTCATCCTAGGATCACAAGAATGGTTCACTGGGTGATATCCCGAAACATGCCCTATTCAGTTGAAGACGTACGGACCATGACGGCATCTTGTCCAGAACTCAAACTTCAGTTTATCAAATATTCTGGAACTATTATTAAGGCTACTTCACCTTTGAAAAAATAAGTACGGATTTTAAGGGCCCACTTCCTTCTACATCGAGAAATAAGTATATTCTTACTATTATTGATGAATATTCCCGTTTTTCATTTGCTTATCCATGCCCAGATACGATGTCGAACACTGTAATAAAATGTCTTGTAAATTTGGTTTGTCTATTTGGAATGCCTGGCTACATTCATTCAGACCAAGTGTCATCATTTATGTCAAGCGAACTAAAATTTTACATATTTACATTCCAAAGGCATAGCAACTAGCAGATCAACGCCATGTAATCCTCAAGGAAAATGGCCAAACCGAACGTTATAATAGAATTATTCGGAAAACTGTTACATTCAGCAATGGGAAGAAGTATTAGATGATGCTCTTCATTCAGTTAGATCTCTTCTTTGTACCGCTACTAACTGTACTCCACATGAAACAATGTTTAATCATGCTAGGAAGTCTACGAATGGCACACCTTTACCTTCTTGGCTCACAAAATATGACCCATTAGTTGAAGAAGTAGACATAATCGAGGCGAATCCGGAATATGCACTTGTTCGTCATGCAGATGACAGAGAGTTAACTGTTTCGCTAAAACATCTGGCACCGCCCAGGAGAGAATTCTCTTTTAGAATTCCAACATATTCTGGAAGATCAAATCCCTCTAAATAACTCACTAGGATTAGAAGAAACGCAAACTTCTTCAAGTCGTCAGTCTACGAAGAATGTTGCTCCACATCAAGAAAAACCAAATGAAGAAAGTCAACACACAGATAAAACTTTATGTTCAGTAGTATCCAGAAATAAACGTGGAGATAATGTTATACCCTATACTTTCTACAAATACCTTAAGTTACCGTATCTATATGTCTTAGTCAATGTCGCTTTATGTTTTTAATGTCACGTTAATTCTTGCTTTTTAAAGCATATTTTCCAAAGGTTGTTATTATTACAAACATTTGGTTCAATTGATGTATAGGGACACACTTCAAGAATAGTTATACCAAGCACGGATGAGCCTCCCCGCACCCACCACCCGCAGACCACCTTAGTCCTTCTAGATAAACCGTAAATCAAAGTTAACGATTAAATTGCGTATAAATGCGATTCTCCAGAAGAATGCGGATGATATTGGATTCAAACATCATGAGACTACAGAAGAGTTACTTAGCGGAAAATGAGCGCTACGACTTAATTTTTTCTGTGTATCCATGCGTAGGAATAAGAAAAATTTTGAAATCCCTGAATGCAGGATTTAGTGCTCTAGAAATTAAGTATGTTACATTTTTCATTTGGAATAGCAGTTTTCAAGTAACATGCAATTGAAATTGAACGTAACGCACTTTTCAGCCAAAATGGAAGTATTTGCTCATTTTTGACTGCTGGTTCTAAGCAAACCTCTATACTAAAACCAACACTCAATGATCTTTAATTTTGGTAAGAATAATTTTTTCTGTGCGATGCACCTTTTAGATGTTATAAACCAAAAACTAAAAAAAGTGCCAATATTTCGCGTTTTTTTTTTGGTGCTCAATAGTTTAGCTCACCTTGAAAGCAGTTGCAAACTCATGTTACTCTTATTTGAAATGCCCAAAGTCAAATAAAATAATTTCTAGCTTACTGGGAATTAATGGAAAACGTGATCTTTTTTTGTTCTATTTTGACTCGGCTAATGTAGCTGTTACATTTAGAATTTAACGTAAGAGTTCCCGCCAAATATACAAGCATTATGACTGTTAAATAATTTTTGGAGGCTATCGGGAGACACATTTTCCTTCATATTTTTAGGCTATGATTGTTAAATTTATAGTGTGTATCACGCTAGGGTAAGGCTTTATTTTGATTTTTCCTTGTTCCAGCTTAGAACATCATGTGCTAGAATTCTATATCTAGTAGTGGCTAGTACTAAACTTAAAACACAAATACATGCTTTATTTTCCTGAAAAAAAAACCCGCATATTATTTTAACAAAATATCTAACGAGAGCTTTTATTTCTGTTTAACAATAGATTGACGCGGAAATTTAGGTTGAAATTTTAATACGTGTTAAATTAGAATGAACTACAATGAGATATGCAAAATTGTAATTTATGGTCAATTCTTCAACAGATATTGTTATGATTTAATCTTATTATTGGAATTAACATGGAAAAATATATTTACATATTCAACAAAATAGTAATTTCCATAAAGCCTTTCAATTTTATTTTAAGTTTAAGAGAAACGATAGCGTATATTTAACTTTTTTTTTTAATTTATCTACATTTTTACGAGGGACAGTTAAGGCAGATAGACCCCTCGTTACCCATTATGCTATTTGTAATAGAAAATCCTTTATATACATATATTATTGAGTTGATAATAATATATCATATTTTGCAGATTAAACTTCTTTATTATACAGAACGGTTGATAAATCCGGGGTGGAGTGCAATTTTATAAATAGGAATATTTTAATAAGATCTGTTCAATTCACTGTAACCACCCTAAAATTTTGTAAACTTTTTAAACATGGTAAGTTTTAAAAAACTGGCCGAAATCAAAATGTTATATACAGGTAGATTTATAATTTTAATTTTTTATTCAAGTGTTTAATATACAGGTCGCTAAAGAATTAAGTACATTATCAAATAAACAAAATATAAAAAAAATAAATGTAAAATAATATTTTTACGTACACATTATGAAACATTCACGATTGATGGTGTTCATATTCATATTCCGAGAACGGGAAACTGCTTCAAAAGATACTAGCAAGATTTGACCCAAACAAACATACTAACTAACATAACATTTAGTCAAATAAAAGCATAATTTTGCAAATTTTAATATTTAATTGAACTAACGTATTTGGTGTGCAGGGTTTTCACGACAATGAGCCGCATGTTTTATGTGGAAAACTACTCTAAATTAAAATCTAAAAGTTGGTGTCGAGACGTTTCTCGGTATGCTACTTTTTGCAAAAAAAATCCGGTCACTTCTGGCTATACCAGCAGTGCCTATAAAGTTTGTTACTTCAAACAGAAACCTTCAGAGTTTCACAAAAAGAAATGGCTGCTTACGTTAATTTTAAAACCACACATCCAAAACCTGATGACCGTCTATATTATTTTAAGTGTCCTGCCCAAATTAATCAACAGGGTGCTTGAAAACTGATGTAATTATGGGAGAATATAAAGGGTAATAACTCAATTAAGAAATCATGGTCCTTGGGTTAAATGTCAAATTGGAATTAATTTCCAATATTTCGCCTACGATTGCACGAGGCATCTTCAGGGATGTTCATTGTACAAGATTAAAACGCTAGTTTCTTAATTAATTCATGAAAGCTTTCATACCATGTCAGGGTAATAACTCGTTTTATTTCTTTTTCAAATCGCAACACCCTGTATATTATTATTTTATTCGATTCCTCTGAAAAGTTAAAGCTAATTTCGAATAACATTTTCTATCCCTAAAATGCAATCCTAAAAGCGGGGCACCAAATCACAGTTTCTATAAAAATAAAACGCAAATGTTCAAATATAAAACAAAAGCTTAAGTTCGAATTTTTCAATTATTAGTACGTTTGACAGAATAATACATTTTGTATAATTAAAGTTCAAAATTAAAGAAAGTTTTGCAAACCAAAATATTTGATTAAATTATATACAAAATAGAAACTAATAAACATTTAAAGCATAATTATTCTTATTCGTCCTATTTTAATATATGTTCGGATATATTACCAATCACTTTTCTATCCCTAAAATGCAATCCTAAAAGCGGGGCACCAAATCACAGTTTCTATAAAAACAAAACGCAAATGTTCAAATATAAAACAAAAGCTTAAGTTCGAATTTTTCAATTATTAGTACGTTTGACAGAATAATACATTTTGCATAATTAAAGTTCAAAATTAAAGAAAGTTTTGCAAACCAAAATATTTGATTAAATTATATACAAAATAGAAACTAATAAACATTTAAAGCATAATTATTCTTATTCGCCCTATTTTAATATATGTTCGGATATATTACCATTCACTTTTCTATCCCTAAAATGCAATCCTAAAAGCGGGGCACCAAATCACAGTTTCTATAAAAACAAAACGCAAATGTTCAAATATAAAACAAAAGCTTAAGTTCGAATTTTTCAATTATTAGTACGTTTGACAGAATAATACATTTTGCAAAATTAAAGTTCAAAATTAAAGAATGTTTTGCAAACCAAAATATTTGATTAAATTATATACAAAATAGAAACTAATAAACATTTAAAGCATAATTATTCTTATTCGTCCTATTTTAATATATGTTCGGATATATTACCAATCACTTCTAAACATTTGTGTGTATCCTCTTTGCTGGTGACAGAAACTTCATAAATAAAGTTCTTGATATGTCTCCTAGTCCAGGTATCTAATCGGGTGAAAGGATGCGGCGGGGCACCATCTTGCTGATACCAGGCATATATCAGTCCATTTTCCCGCAATCGGTTTAATGCTGGCAAAACTTAATTTTCCAGTATAACTATGTACCTTTTGCTAGTCAAGTTTTCATAGTAAAAATTGGTAACAAAATATCAAATTTAATTTAAGGACCGTTGGCAAATGCGAAACGCGAAACATTTTCCGCCTTAACAGATCAGAAGAAGTAAGCCGGTTTTGTCATCAAAGTATTCTATGGCGCACACGGAACTCTACTCTTGAAATTCTATGTATATTAAAATGTGTATATTAAAATCTTAAGACGTTTTCAATAAGTTTATTTTATTTAATATAAGGTTTTAGAAGAAATACTAGTTTTGTAATTTCACCAAAATCCTAAAATAACTTCTTTAAATTCTTATGTAATTCTCTAGAAATTATCCTAATAAAATTATAAAAAACATTCGAAAATTCGCTTACTAGAATTATTATAATACCAAAATCAGCATTGTATTGCTACATGGGTGAGCTATGGTGGGATATATGCTGTTTCGTGCTTGTCGGAATTTTTGGTTCAATTTTTGCACGCGGCCTTTCTAGGTTAAATTAAAAGCACTTAAAAAAATATCGAGAACCTCACATTTTACCTATTTTTGACCTAAGGTTTACCATAGTTGAAACAAATTTTTCTTCGTGCCACACTTGATTTTTGGTAATAATTTAAAATAAATTCAATAAGTAGTTTTTACATTGAGACACACCACCATTTTGTTACGTCATGTTCAGGTCGTACCAGTTTATCCCTATATCACATTTAATATTCGTTTAAATTTAAGTCAAAAAACTTTTTTACGTTAATTATTTTTTAAATTTCATTTATTCGCCATCTTGAATTTTAAACAACTTTACCAGTTTTTCACTATATCACACTTAATGCTTGTACAAATTTTGAAATTAATCAAATAAGTAATTTTTTCAGGCTGATTTTTTTAAATTTGTTATTAGCCACCATTTTGTTTTGCTATTTTGGATTCCGACTAAAATGTTACCGTTTTTATTTAACACTTAATTTCTTAGCAAAATTTGGGGTAAATTGGATAATTAGTTTTTTTATTATTCTTTATATTTTCTTAACATTTCACTAGACCGCCATTTTGTTTCGCCATATTGTTACCATGTCATCTCCTTATGACCTTTAATTTTAGCTAAAATTTCAAGTCAATCTGTTAAGTAGTTTTTAAGCTATGCCGCGAACTGACAGACACAACGACAGACAGACCGACGGAATTGATACAAAATATTTTTTGATTTTTAGGGACGCTAAAACATAAAGATATGTAAAACATAAAACGGTGATTTTTCTACGGTTACAAACATTATCTTTGACCATCACTGGGTAAGTATTTTTTTTTAAATAACTTTCTTAACATTTCACTAGGCCGTCATTTTATCTCACCATATTGGATTTTTACTGAAATATTACCAGGTCATCCCAATATGACTCTTAATTTTTGACCAAAATTTGAAACCAATCGGGTAATTAGTTTTTAGCTATTGAGGAATTGAGAAAATATGTTTTTCAGCATCTAGGGACCCTGAAACGTAGAGATCTATAGACGTATTTCCTTTTACGAGAGAAGAATATATATATATATATATATATATATATATATATATATATATATATATATATATATATATATAACTAAAGAAATTCTAATCTAAAAGATAATTGCTAGAAACAACATATTTTTGTACAAATACTGATTTCTGATTTTAAATCCAAAATAGAGATTTGGACCTAAATGTTGTTTTAAGAAGATTTTTTTTATTTTCACCATCGTACCAAATATTAACTGATATGAAAGACTACGCTTATCAGTGTCGAAAATATTATGAGAGTATTATAAATTACCTTTTTTAAATTTGACGAAACTCTCATTATTCATAATATTGATACCCAATTTTGTCGGATTAAAAATTTAAACGATGTTGACCACATATCGTTTTACCCAGTAAGCCAATAGCGAAAGCCAGGATAATTTATTCACAACAGTGATATTTGCTATTTTTTGTGTCGAGATGAATAATTAAAATATGTTTTAAATATTTGCACTAATATTTTTGTAAATAATGTATAAACATGAAAGCGGAACAACCCAAAAATGGAATACTACTAGTTTCAATCATAGGTGGCGTATCTAAGAAATAATTAAGTAAAATAAAATAAAATAAATGAATGTATATATTGTTAGAGTCACGCAAAAATATTTAAATAAGACCGAAAAACTGCATGCAATTCGTAACAACTTTTCAACAGCTTAGTCCCTTAAAAACTATCTTTATCTTTTATTCAACAAAACGTTGTTCCTTTGGCAAACGTGGCGTAACCATAATAATCACACCAATATCGTTGCTATGTCTATATTTAGATGTATAGCAACAAAGCAATGTCCAATCAGTACTTTTGCAGGCAAACATAATTGTATTTTAGCATCCGGCTGTCCTGCCATTGAAGCGAGCGCGCGACTGTACTTGGTAATCTCGATATGCAAGATCTAGTAGATCTACTATATATGGTATACTGTAATGCACAAGGTTACTCAAGACTACATAGGACACTATTGTTTATTAAGAACAATAATACTATTTGTTTGTGATACAGTGGAAGTACAATTAATCAAATTTGCAAAAGCTACCAATAATCATACAAAACCCAAATATATTGAAAATATTGATTAACTTTGTCGTAACACCAAGAAATTATTTAACATTGAATGATCACTAAAATTATTTACAATATACCAACAAACAAATACAAATGGATTTCAGATCGTATGGCTAGAAGATAATGCTGTAGATCTAGATTTTCACATTCTGTGCTGAAAATAGTTTTAAGCGATCGCTGGATACCACTCCTCGAAAACGAGGCCATCTTTAGACATCGTTACCACTGCATGGGTATCTATCATTTTTCGAAATTTCGGTTATCTTCACTGGTCCGATATACTTAGGAATAAGCTTTCCGCTTTTAAGTCCACGTAAAATAATGTTCTTTCTACTAATTCTAAGTCTCCTACTTTGTATTGTATTGGACAGCACTAATTTTATTTTTATCAGACCATCTTTTCATGATTTCTACTTTATTATCACCACGATTTTTTGCATCATTTTTAATTTTAGTCAAATCCATCTAGTGAGCTGTGCTTTGTCGAATTTCGTTGTCTATCTCGGGTCTAAGTAGATATTTATCCTATCCATAGTGCTCATCTTGGATATATGCTGACCTAACCGCCTTAATTGCCCGTTACTTCGCCGAGAAAGGATATCATTCTCCACATGCTTAATATATTACTTTTTACATATTTCAGCAAACATTTTACAATCAAACCTTTTACCCCCTGTCGGTAATCACTCGCTTAGACGCATGAACCAATTTGATTAACTGTTCAATACTACTGCATACATGTTGGCTGCTGGTATCCTGAACAGGTTCAAAAGGAGCCCAGATGATCTAGGTGTAATGTATGAAAAGGTTCCGCAATTTTTTCTATGGGATGTAATAAGACTTTTCGTTTTCCAGTGATTCAATATTATTAAAAAAACAAAATATCCAATTTACCTCAAATTTTGCACAAAAAGTGTTACATAGGAATGAACTGGTAACATTTTAATAAACAAAATGGCGGCTTTAGAAAATATTCTCAAAATTAGCCCGAAAAACTACTTATTAGTTTAAATTCAAATTTTGTGCAAGCATTAAGTGTGATATGGAGACAAACCGGTAAAGATGTGGTACGAACTCAAGATGACGAGACAAAATGATGAGTCAATATTTTTTTCAATCAACGTAAAAAAAATCTTATTTAATTTACTAAGTTTTGCGGAAAAATTAAATGTGATGTAGGGATAAACTGGTACGAATTTAATATGTCGTAACAAAATGGCGGTGTGTGTCAATAAAAAAACTACTCATTGAATTTATTTTAAATTATGTTCAAAAATCAAGTGTGGCAAAGGTGGAAACTGGTAAAATATTAATAGGAATCCAATATGATGGAACAACATGGCACCAAATAAAAATGTTTGAAATAATAATAAATAGGAAAGTTTCATAACCAGAAAAGTTCCGTGTAAAGGAAATTGACCGATTTTTTAATTAATTTATACTTGTTTTAAAGATTATGTCCTGGGTTTTTAATAATTATTGTTAGTTTGGCAATAGCGCCTTTATTTTAAAAATATTTTAAAATACATCTCTCACTACTGACATCCTAAAATGTTAAAGAGACAGCAAAAATCAAGATGATATAAAATTATATGTTTTGCTGCAGAGTAATTTTATGTTTTAGGGGGGTACTTTAGGTGGTTTTGGAGATATCGGTAAAATAAAAAGACATTTTTATATTTTAAAAATTTTAATGCTGGTTTTTCCGAAATTAGAAAGAAAAAAAACTAAGCGTTGCAAAACTTCATAACGGTGTGTAATATGGTAGCTCGTATTAAAATACATTACGTTATATACGGTGAATATAAATCAGAAAGAAGAATACATTTTACGGCTTCGGTCCAAATTTTGTTATAAGTTATAACATATGTTGTTTACTAAATAAATATGATATTTTAAGAAGAAAACTATTTTTAGGTTTTTCGCCACAATTACAATATAAAATTAAAATATGAAGGAAAAGCTTTATCTAGATTTCTTAAAAGCTTAATATGTAGTTTTAGTTCTGGGTCCACTATGAAGGTATCCGAGGAACGACAATGAAAAATATCTGTTTTCCCGACGTTCTTCTACCCCTTCTTCAGCAAAACTAACAATAAAAAACTAAAAGTAGAATGTTACTTGTGTTTTGTATCAGAAATATAACCAGAATGGCTAATCTCTGACAGAATCTCAATAAATGTCAGTTTAAAGGAGTTATTTTTAATTGTTAAAATAAGGTAAAAAGATATCAATATCACCACACCATATTTCTATGGGGTACCAAAGATTCACATACCAAACATACCATTAAGACCTATAGTAAGTAGCATAAACTAGGGTTCTTTTAAATATAATTAAAAACCATTAGTAGGTAACACTGATTCATATATAAAAAATTCACAACACTTCCAAGACAAATTGTCTAATATTCAAATAAATTTAAATTACACTGGTAAGTTTTGATATCGTTCGTCTTTTCACAAATGTACCTATGTAGATACAACATTAAAAATAGTAAGTCTTAAACTTGAGAATGATAAAAATGTTGGTGAATGTACCTAATGAAACATTAATACTGTTTTAGAATTATTAACTTTTTGCGCAAAAACCACTTATATTTAAAAAATGACTATTACCAACAAAATTTTGGCATGGCTATAGGGTCTCCATCATCTCCTTTATCAAGTAATATTTTTATTGAAAACTTTGAGTTAAATTATGTTTAAAATTACCATCATAAGCCACTTGTTTGGTGGAGATACATTGATGACATTTTTGTGATGAACATGACCAATATTTAAATAATTTTTTAAATTATATTAACACCAGAGAACCAAAATTAAATTTTCTTTAAAAAAAAATATACCAACAGAATCTATTTTTAGACATACCTACTTAATAAAAAAGACATACACTCTTTTGAAACGGAAGTATACAGAAAACTAACACACACAAACAGATACTTAAATTTTAACTCAAATCATCCAATCATGATTAAAAAGGGTGTTGTAAAAGTCTATACGATACAGCAAAAATAATTTGCCAAGATCAAAATTATGTTGAAGAAAAAAATGTATAACAGATAAGAAATGTCAGTCAATTTGGCAACGCTTTAAGTATCCTTGTATATATATATATATATATATATATATATATATATATATATATATATATATTGTATATATTTGTTTTAAAGGTTATATGGTGGGTTTTCCAAATTTGTGTCTTGTCATATTTATATTCAAAATTCACATAATGATGAATCACATCAATGCCGTTAAAAATTTCTTTGAAAACTTTCTGCAACAACTTGGTTAGCAAATTCCAGGAGCACTAAAAACAATTTTAAAACAATTCTGTTGCACATCCTTAACTATTCTGAACAAGTAAATCAGGATTCTTCATATACCTTTAATGTGGTCTTGTTATTTTTATATAAACACCTGAGAAGCGTATTACCATGAGTAGCTATATAATTTTTCAGAAGGTTACATCGTATTTCATTTGGCTCAGTCGAATTTTTGAGAGGAAACTAAGTACGCTGTTAGTCCTTCTAAAGTTATTTATAGAATGCTCTTTCTAGCGTATTTGTGTTATCCTGTAGTAGTTTCCACATATTCCTAGTTTTTTTTATAAGTTGTGGCACATAGATGGAGGTTGTCCAGATGTCTGTTCGGGAATATGTTTTGCCTATTCGTAGCAGATCTCTGTAAGGGTTTTAATATTTTCATTGCCGCTTTTACCTCATCTGCTACTACACAGATGAAAGTTGTCCAAATGTCTGGCCAGGAATAAGTTTTGCCTATTCGTAGTAGATTTTTGGGTGGGTTTTAACACTTTCATTACCGCTTTTATCTCATCTGCTTAGCTTAAACTTTTCCAGATAATGGCAGATTATTCACTATTGATGATAGACATTATTTCATATATTATTATAATATATTACTACGGTGAGTTTATCTTATTTTCATAAATTGATAATACACAATTTTACTATAGCACTTTTTAATATACATATAGCTTGGGCGCAAAAAAATTAGAAAATATTTAAATAATTTTATTAGTGTAGAAGACAAATAATAATAATTTAACAATTTATTTATTGATTTTAAAATTTTTTTGAAACATTTTCTGAATGTTTATAAAAAAACAGCTGTAGATGGATTCAGCTAGCTAATTTTATAAATATTTTACAAATTAAAAGGATATCGGAGTGTATTTAAATTGTAGATGTTGCTACAGCAGATAAATCACGTGATATCTGCAGTGTGACAGGTCGATTTAGATCACCAATAGAAACCTAATTAGGGGTGTAAAGAAGGCAGTAAGTTTTTACTTATTTACCTTATAGAGAAACTATTTATTTCGTATCATATATTATAACCGCCAAAAAAAATTTAGTGTTTTGTTTTATATTTAATCACCGTAACTTTATTCTCACGCGAAAGAATCAATTCTTGGATAAATATGAATCTAAAAAAGCATATAAAAGAATCGAAACTCTCGTGGAATGTGGGGAAAATCATTTTTTTTTCATTTTCCCAAGGCGAGTCACACTATCCAACGCTTGATGCTTTAGTCAGGTGAACGCTCCGAGTGCTTTTAAAATTATTAATTGTAATCAGTTAACCGGTTCATTAAATTAATAATTAATCCATTTTTATGTAAATTTTTATCAGGTTAATTATATTTCATATATAAATGACTATATACAAGGATTGTTATTCCAAGAAGGCAGATCGGTTAATCGAACTTCCGTTAACCGGTCGGATCGGTAAGCCGAACACCAGTAATCAAAATGCTGTTTTCTCGGGTAAACGATTCAAATCTTAACCTGTTAACCGTAGCCTTTGACAGCACTAACTGAGTCCTCTTACCACACGTTAGCTCGAGGCGCGACCTCTACCAGTTGTAAGATCATTTGAAAATTTCGGACCACGGCCTTCTGCGAAAGATTTAATTGGCGGCAGCATGAAGCATCTACGAAAAATGCAGACGTTTCCTCCACCGAAATCAAACCAGAAAGATCCAGTTGATTATTTAAGCACAAGGTAAGATTACCTTCAAGTTGGCATTCTAGCGAGCAGTGTAAGTAAGTCCGGCCTAAGTAAAATTTTTAAATACAGAGAATGACTGGATCTGTAATTTTATCCGTGGGGACTAAGTCCTTCTCTTTTTAATTTTAAAATTCTCTCCACCTTGCCTACACGTATTTTTCCCGTTTTCTCGCTGTTTAAACGAGTATCGCACATGTTTTTACCTCACTGCTTTAGTTTTTTAGTTTACTTAAAATTAACTTCTAGAGGCATATGTTACACGCTCCTGAAACTTCGTAGGTACCTTTTTTTTAGTTACCTGGTAAAAATCGATAAATCAATCAATATGAAAATTTACCCGTATAAATATTAGAAATAAGAAAAGAGCCTAACGTATTTCTGAAAGTAACATAGCTAATTTATTTTCTGCCATTATTATGGCAAGATTTATAGGAGTAGGATTTAGGATTGTCCGATTTCTTAGTCTTAGGGAACATGGTAAATAGTTTCCGTCTTTCTATATAAAAAAAGGGTGACGCCGAAAATATAGGTAGCGCCAAAAAGTTTACGTTACAGTCTGGTGAATGAGAAGTGTTCAGTTAAATACAAAATATAGCTATTGACCTTGAAAAACGCGTCGTCGTTTAGTTAATTACCATTATGTTTTTTGGAAAAAATTTTTAAAACAAAAAGAGAAAACAGAAGAAATACTGACTTACTCCATATTTTTTTCTTTGTCGGTTAAAAAGATAACTGGTATGCTCTTAAGAAACATCTTTTTAAATCGTTCCCAGACTTCAGCGCTGAAAATATTCAATGCTAAGTATTTTCTTAATAGAATTTAGTTTTTTTTACTTTTCAAGATTATGCGACATATCGATGTATAGTAAGTTTTAAGAAATTTTGATCAAAAATTAAGGCTCATGTGAGTATGACCTGGTAACTGGTAAATTTTGCAAAAACTTTAAGTATTATGTTGAAATCAACATAATACTTAAGAAGTGTGAATCCAGAATGACAGAATAGAATGGCGGCTTAATAAAATATTTAAAAATTCAGCCTGAAAAAACTGCTTAATGGATTGATTTCAAATTATGTGCCATAACTAATTGTGGTATACCGGGTGTCAACGATATCGTTTTACACGATGCCATTCAATTGCTTTTTAGGTTCGGATTTTTTTATTTGGGTTAACGAAATATGGTATTAAGACACATATTTTTCATGAAAAAACAATTGAATATTACTGCCAGTTTTTCCGATATCAGAACCAAGTTAAGAATTTCAAATGGAACCCTGTATATTATTTTACATAGTTTGATAGAGCTTAGAATTACCTTTTCAATGACATATCACACGTTATATTTTTTTTCAAAATGGCGGACCAGGAAGCGCTTTTTCAAAATTCAATATGGCGGTCGTTTCCCGATACCGATGAAATTTTTGTTTAACAAATTATTAAAATATTAAACAAAATCGGGTTTTCAATGGATTTTAATCAAATTTAAAATCAAATTTTTAATTTATCACAAAATGGGATAAGTTTAATTTTTTCTCTAAAATGTGAACTTTTTCTTAAATTTTCTCAAAGATTTTAAATAGGAAGTTGTATTTATTAAATATTAGTATTAAAGTATATCTTATTAGCTACACGAAACCGCATAACAAGCCGTATTTTTGCTTTTTGTTTCAGAAAAAATTGACAAAACCTTGCCGATATACATTTTTCCTAATACATAACACGAAACAAACACACACATATTATTAATCAGAAAATCCTGGAATATTTTTTATTGTTTATTGATAAATAATTTTGTATTATTTTGACATTTTATGACTGTTGTCTTATTTTAGGAAAGCGAGAAAAAATCACAAGTAGTATTAATTTTATTTTACCGGTAGATACGGTGCAGTAACATGAAAGATGACTTAACTAAGATAAGTAGGCCTTGGAAACAATTGCATAGAGATGTCATTATAATTTTCATTAGATTTAACCAGAAACGTCAAAAGTACTGTTTTGTATCGACATTTCTGATAACTTTCGTTACATTTTTACACTGAGAAGTGGTTCTAGTTAGTTTTAAAAATAAATATTATGGTTTATTCAAGAGAACATCAAATTGACATGTTCCTTATTTATGGGGAATGTCGCAAAAATTCAAGGGACACAGAGAGATTATACCAGGAACGCTTTCCGAATCGTGACGCTCCTTCACATGCATATTATCCTTGACTAGTACAACATTTAAAAAATGAAAATAATGGTGGTGTCCATGCTAATGGCAATGATGGTTTCGTAGTAAGCGAAGAAGTGGAAACAAACGTTTTAGCGTACATCGAGTATGACCGTACAGCTCCCCTTCGTGAATTAGGCAAACAGTGCAATACGTCCCATGAAAGCGCCAGAAAAATTTTAAAGAAACACGGGTTTAAATCGTTAATATCAAATTCACCACCACCTATTTGAAAATGACTTCCAAAGACGACTTATTTATTGCAATTGGTTTTTAGATAATTATAGAATAAGTCCTGTGTTTCATCATAAGATTATTTTTTCGGACGAATCAAGGTTTATTAATCTAGGGATGTTTAATAGAAATAGTTTTCGTTATTGGGCAAAGGAAAATCAAAGATTAGTAAGAGAAGGTGCCTTCCAGGAACGTTTTGGAGTTAATGTTTGGTTAGGCGTTGTAGGACTAAGCGTTATTGTTCCAATTTTATTCAATCAGCCTTTAACTGGCGAGATGTATTTGGACTTTCTCGAAAATGAAATTGAACATTTTATAAATAATTTGCAGCAAAATGATGATTTAGTTTACCAACAAGATGGCGCCCCTGTTCATAATTCAAGAATTGTTGCAAATTACTTGAATGAACGATTTGGTGAGAACTGGTTGGGAACCAATGAACCAATTCGATGGCCAGCGAGGTCGCCTGACCTAACCACGCTTGATTTTTCTATATGGGGTCATCTGAAAGAAAAAGTGTATGCAACTCCTGTAATATTGTTGGAAAATGCTCGCGGAAAATGTTGAGAGAGTTACACTATGCCAAGAACAAGGCGGACAGCGCATAGAACATTTAATTGAGTGACTTTTGTATTAATTGTGAAAGTTTGATTTTAAATTAGCATTAAACCCAATAAAAACCCCCATATTTGTTTATTATTTCTACCTATGATTCAAAAATATCTTCGGTGTTAGAAAATGGCCGCCATATTGAATTTTGAACAAAAGCTTCCTGGTCCTCCATTTCGAAAAAAAATCAACTGGTGATATGTCAATGTAAAGGGAATTCTAAGTTCTATCAAACTGTGTGAAAAAATATACAGGGTTCTTTTTAAACTTCTTGACTTAGGTCTAGGTATTTCCGGAAAAACCGAAAGCCTACCGGTAAAATAAAATTTATACTACTTGTGAATTTTTCTCGATTTCCTAAAATAAGACAGCAAAAATCATAAAATGTCAAAATAATACAAAATTGCTTATCAATAAAAAATATTCCGAAATTTACTGATTAAAAATATGTGTGTGTGGGTGTGTGTGTTTCATGTTATGTATTACGAAAAATGTATATCGGCAGAGTTTCGTCAATTTTTTCTCAAACAAAAAACAAAAATACGGTTTGTTATGCGGTTTTGTTTTTATTTTTTGTTTTTCTCAGTGTAAAAATGTAACGAAAGTTATCAGAAATGTCGATACAAAACAGTACTTTTGACGTTTCTGGTTAAATCTAATGCAAATTATAATGGCATCCCTATGCAATTGTTTCTAAGACCTACTTATCTTAGTTAAGTCATTTTTCATGTTACTGCACCGTATCTACTGGTAAAATAAAATTAATACTACTGGTGATTTTTTCTCGCTTTCCTAAAATAAGACAACAGTCACAAAATGTCAAAATAATACAAAATTACTTATCAATAAACAATAAAAAATATTCCAGGATTTTCTGATTAATAATATGTGTGTGTTTGTTTCATGTTATGTATTAGGAAAAATGTGTATCGGCAAGGTTTTGTCATTTTTTTCTGAAACAAAAAGCAAAAATACGGCTTGTTATGCGGTTTCGTGTAGCTAATAAGATATACTTTAATACTGATATTTAATAAATACAACTTTCTATTTAAAATCTTTGAGAAAATTTAAGAAAAAGTTCACATTTTAAAGAAAAAATTAAACTTATCCCATTTTGTGATAAATTAAAAATTTGATTAAAATCCATTGAAAACCCCATTTTGTTTAATATTTTAATAATTTGTTAAACAAAATTTCATCGGTATCGGAAACGACCGCCTTATTGAATTTTGAAAAAGCGCTTCCTGGTCCGCCATTTTGAAAAAAAATATAACTTGTGATATGTCATTGAAAAGGTAATTCTAAGCTCTATCAAACTATGTAAAATAATATACAGGGTTCCATTTGAAATTCTTAACTTGGTTCTGATATCGGAAAAACTGGCAGTAATATTCAATTGTTTTTTCATGAAAAATATGTGTCTTAATACCATATTTCGTTAACCCAAATATAAAAATCCTAACCTAAAAAGCAAATGAATGGCATCGTGTAAAACGATATCGTTGACACCCGGTATATATCAACTAGTGAAATTGTAGTACTAATTCAAAATGACCGAGCAAAATACCGGCTAAATAAAATGTATCTAATAGTGGAAAAATGTAAAAAAGATATGTTATCCACTTTCCTACTACTTCCCAATTTTTGGGAACGTTCCCTGGAACATTCCCCGGAAATTTCCCCATAATTACTTTCTTGGGAAAGTCCTATCACTAGTCAGAATCATGCTCCCAACTTAAAGCGTGCTAAAGTCTCGAACTAGGTATTCACTAACAGTTCAAGAAGGAACATATCTTTCCATTGAAAAATAAGACGCGAATTCGGTTTTTGGCTTCTTTTTAAACAATCCACTGTATAAAAAATGAAAACCAAATTCCTAGATGTAAAAAAATATGTTTCATCAATTTCGTCGGTCCGTCTGCTGGTCTGTCTTGTTACATGATGATTGTGAATGATGCGTAAGCAATTCAAAAAAAGAAGCGATAAGACGTATTCGAACGACAACAAAGGGAACGGGACGAATTATGAAAGATTATTATAGTTACGGCATTCAGCCAAACTACTTGATTTTTAGTTTTACTGAATTATTCCGTAAAATTTGTATTTTTATAGTAATATACACGTTGTTATTAGATTCGGAGTTAGTTATTGTGTTATAGTCTGTTTGTCCTGTCAGTTCGGGGCATAGCTTAAAAACTTAGTAAAAATCCAATATGGCGGAACTATGTTAAACAAATTATTTCTAAAAAACTAATAGATCCTATTTACCTCAAGTTTTCCACAAAAAGCGAGTGTTACATAAGAGTGAACTGGTGACATTTTGATATGAATTTAAGATGGTAAAATAAAATATCTGCCTAATAATATATTTCATTCCTTCAGCCTGAAAATACTACTTATTAAAATAACTTCAATTTTTGTGCAAGAATTAATTGTGATATAGAGATCAACTGGTAAAGTTGTGGTACAAATTTAAGATAGCCAAAACAAAACGTCAGCCAAACAAAATTTTTAGAAAATGGAATAAACTGGTACGAATTCAACATCACGTAACGAAATGTGTCAAACTCAAACTGTTGAATTTATTTTAAGTTATGGCCAAAAGTCAAGTGTGGCATAGGAAAGAAAGTGGTAAAAGGTTGGTAGGAATCCAATATGATGGGACAAAAAAAAATATATATATATATATAATTAATTATAATCGGTTTAATTATATGATCTAGGGTAACATAGGAATTTCCTGCATTAATTATGTTATGGTAAACTGAATTTCTCCAACTATATGGAAGGATGTCATTAACGAATTTTTTATTTATTCTACAACACTATAACTTAAAGTCGGAGAAATATTTTCAGACCTAACCTTTGAGTTTAACTGGTGCCATATTTGCTTTATGGGATTAAAAACATAACAGTGGGTGAAAGCCGGAGGACTGTATCTAACATTTCTTTTGTCAGTGTGTCACAAATATATACTTTTCTATTTCTATTCAGAATGCCTTTTAAACTTCTTACTTTTTTTGAAACATTCTTCAAAATTTTGATTATCCAATATCGTATTATTTCAGCGTGGAGCCTTATGTAATTGGTGACTGTGATAACTTGCATTATCCATTACTATAACGCTTTTCTGAGATATACTTGATAAAAGATAATTCTTGAACCATTCGTCGAAAAAGGTCTTTCGTTGTATCCTCATGGAGAAAGCCACAGGGCATCTGGGAAAGAACTGTTTTCTGACTCGACATGTAAAATGGTTATCCTTTCTCTTTTATTTGACGGAGGTTTTATTTTACTCCCACCGGAAGAATCGGATTATTCTTTGGGTGGTGTTTAATGCATGTCAAACTATGTCTCATCGAGAGAGAGAGAGAGAAATTGTTGGACGATTTTAGAACGATATTTTTATATTCATTATGATTTATACTCAAAACGCCATTTTTGTAATCGCCGGCATTCCATAAGTACTTCCTTTTTGTCAGCTGTTTTATGCCTACATTATTTTCGTAAAATAATATTGCAATACAATGGAACAACATTCAATTTTTCAAAAATGTATTTAAAATATCTGGTATAGGTAAACATTGAAAACATTTAAAATGAGTAGTATATAAGGCGGGGTACTGTGACCGAGGATGGCCTGTCTGTCCAAAGATTGGGTGTGTCCAACTTCTTCGGCGACGAAGTGACACAATCCTGAAAAATTCCTGAAAATGGCCGAAGAAGAAGTGGTCGACAATGACCAGAGGCTGTTGACCAGAAGGGCCTTATTAGTGTACGGGTTCAAAAAGGCCTTTTATATTTGAAGTGTCTTTTTGGCACTCACACACACATGCACCCCTATAATTATGACTAATTTGTTTCTTATAAAAAAAAAAAAGCCCACGCGCCCGCCTGGATTCGAACCGTCGACACCGAGATTTGTTTTTTGTCAAATTTTTAACTTCTAGACTACTACCGCCATGCAGTACGTCGTAATAAGTAAACAATTTAGATGATCTTGTTTATCTTTGAAACGAGCAATAATAGTAATAATACGCAGTTATACAGTACAACACATGTGGTAAAAAAAAAATAGAATGTTTGTAGGGCTTCACGCCGCACCTCTGGTATAATTTCATGAGCCTAGCCTAGCCTCGTCGGACCGTCGAAATAAAACTCTCGATTTTTCATAAAAATTTTATTTAGCTATAACTATAAAATTCATGTATTATTATTATTATTAATAAACAAACGACCAACTGTATGTATTTAATATTTTTTATTTGTTTTTTTTCAACTTTTTGTTTGGGTTAGGGTTTACATTAGGTTGATGGTGGTATTTAAATTGCTGAGTGTTATAATATGTTTCATGTTTAATTCTGTTCCAATATTTTCTGGTAGTAGCATCTTCTATTTCAGCGCTGTGAAATCTCCAGTTCATTTCTTCCCACTCCCATGGTGTGCGTGGTTGTGCTTGATAGAGTTGAAAACAATCAGTGGTGGAATCCGTCACTATTGCAGATTTAATGTCAAATAGTTGTTTTGCAGATGGTACAGGAGGGCAACTACTGCTACTACTACAACCACCACCAGATATCTAAAATGAAAAGTCTAAGAATCTGACATGGACTCCCTACAGTACAGATCAATTGGTTCGGTATTTAATGTAGATGGTAGACTGTGTTTTTTAATTGATGACTCACAGAAACAAAAAAAACGTTGGCAGCTGAAGCAAAATCTGGAACCATGTACATGAGTACATAGCGTAATGGGTTTAATTTTTTTGTGTGATTGAATGTTGGAGTAAAATCGTTTAGGATTATCTATGGCAGAGTACCAAATATCCTTCTTATCACCAGTCTAAAAAGAAAAAATTAATAGATAATTTTTATCACTGTTATTATTATTATTATTATATTACCATTTTTGATTGAGACTAATGAACAAGAGGCCTGCAGTCAGCTGTAGACTACTTGTGACAAGAGAAGAACAAGAATACCAGTTTACAATTAAGATATTAAGCTAATCATGAAATCCCCAAGGTAATGTGTCTGTGTAACTATAATTTACAATTCGCTTATCATCGAATGGACTTAGTGCAGTTTTAACTTGTTTCATTGTATAAACGTTGTGTTTTTCAGACCTAATATAATTTTGAGGGACATCAATAGTAATATTGTTAAATAAACATTCGTAATAATCATCAAATGATATGCCTTTTAAAGCTGAAGATTGAACTCCCTTAGCTTTTTTGACAATTCCTATATTTGAAACCATATTTTTAAACTGATTCGCGTTTATGCTTTTGTCAGCGATGTTTTTATCAGTATCATTGTTTTTAAGCAATTTAAAATAATACATTTTAGAACGTAAACCAATAAATTCAGTCATAATATTTCCATTATTTTCGTCTTTCATTAGTCCGTAAATCTTTTTATTTTTAAGTGGAATATCATATACATTATTTTTAGGATAGTCAGATGTATCAAATAAGTGTATGTCTTCTTTAATGTGAGCATAAATATCAACATCTGAAAATTGATATATTAAACTATCTGTATCAGTGTATAATAATTTTGAGTTGGATTGAAATTTTGGTTTAATATAATTGTAATGAAAATTGAATAAAATTGTTTTCGAAATATCCAAAATTGACATTCCAATATAAATGGGTTTATTAAATTTAATATTTAATCTATTCATTTCAATAAGAATCATGTCTTTATCAAATATCTCACAACTATGAAAATTAGGTTGAGAGATATAATAATTTGCGCCAAAACGTCCTGACCATTTAGTAACCACTTTTACGTCTTGGTATTTTCTTACATTTTCAATGGTTTTACCGTAAGGTGCATTATTCATGAGTTTAAAAAAGTTCTTCTTAAAATCATTTTTGCTACGTTTACGTAGTTCAGTATTTAAATAAATATAGGTTTTTAACCATGGAGATTGTTTAAATTTTAAACATCTATAAATATTTCCAACTTTAAGACCCAGCTGAATAGCTTGTTGTAAAGCTATATAATGAATAACATATTTTTTTTTGTCATAAAGTGTATTTAATAATTTGGGAATAAGAGTCACAGAAGTGGGAGGGACTAAATGCTCAGGACAAAGTGGTAAATCTTTATGTAGGTCAAATAAATTTTTGGGATATTGAAGATCTAATTCAAAAATGTAACCATAATCAGAATCAGTAGGTATTTCTAAAATATTTAACTCATGATAAATATCCTCAATCCATTGAAAATCTCCAGTGGGTAGAGGATAACTCATGGCAGCTCCATATAAGTTGTTTACGTCAAAATACATAAGATAAGTAGTTGGTTCGTGACGTTTATAATCGCTGCCCAAATATTTATTATTTGCCTTACCATATCTATTAGAACACTGAGAAATAACACCTCTAATTCCTTTTTCAATAAACATAATCATATCAATGTCAGTTAATAAATCAAGCTTTATTTTAGTTATTTTTTACATGCTGTCAAATGCCAAACCAGGAGCAGTAAAATAATGTAAACTATCTAACTGGTAAGTATTTAAACAAATTTTCCGAAAATTCTCAAAAACATCGACGAGAAGTAAGACATCAGTTTTTAAATAGAGTTCAGCGTATTGTTGAAGAGTCTGAATATTAAAGGTGTCCCACACTTGGCATGCATGTTGATATTCCTCTGGTGAAATGGAGGAATTATGAATTTTGCTAAAAAATTTTTCAATCGGTGGCAAACATTTTGATTGCAACTTTTCCCAACAGTCAACATATTCATATGGAAAAACCCCTTTTCGTGTAACTAACTTAAATTGTGATTCATTTTTATAAAATCGTTTTGTAACTGTTTTCTGATCATCATTTAGATATGAAGCTAATTTATTTAAACTACTAGCCATAAATTTGAAAGAGTCTAAAAATCGAAATTGAATGTTGGAATTTTCAATATATTTTGTAAATGAAATATATTTATCTTTATTGATAGGAAGTATACTTATTTTTCCTTTTATATCAGTACAAAGGGTTTTTATTATGAAATGACTGTCGTAGCCAGAGAGATTGTGAAATATTACAGGGATAAAGGGTTTATTTTTAAAGTTTAAATTACAAGAATTGTGTGCAGGTCCCCTATAATTTCCAGTTAAGTGGCAGTGATCTTTAACTTTGAAATCAGACTCTGAAAATGGTTTCGAACAAATGTGACAAACCGTTGAGCGATAAAAAGTATTATTTTCTTCTTGGGTTAATTTATTCATGGTAATAGGATTTGAATATATAGACTTTATTTTTAAAGCAATTTTTTCAAGTTTCCTTACAAACCATGTCTGACAGTCTGTTCCAGTGTGCATTTGAAATGTAGAAAGAGAGTCATCAAAAGAACATTTTAAATAAAATGCAATACTAAAAGGTTCATGTTTTTGATACTTTTTTGTTTTATTTGTTTTATTTGTATCATTATAACTTAGAAGCAAACTTCCCAAGTATGCATAAATTACAAAAGGAACTTCCAATCTATTTGAATAATTTTTAAAGGTTAAAGTCTTATCATTTTCTGTAGGTAAAGTTATTCTAGACTTATTTACAAGTTGACATTCAGTTGAATGTTTTAATAAAATTGATTCACTTTTAAAATGATTAAAACATCGCTCACAAAACCATTTTTTATTTTGTACATTTCCAACTTGTTTGTTTAATAATCGACTTAAATTTTTAATACAGACAAAATGAAAATGGTTTAAGCGACTACTACTGTTAATATTGTTTTAGAATAGCTAATTTCCTTAGAGTTATTACAAGGTAAAATTAGTAAATTGATTTTTGTGGGAAAATTTGTTTTGGTCAAAGTTAATGGTAAAATTGTTTGTTTTTCAATGCAAAATACATTTATAGCTAACCTGTTTAGAGATTCAAATTTTGGGATATCTTTTAAAGTCATAGGAAAGGTAATTTCATTGTATTTTAAAACTTGACTGAAATGAGGATAAGACGATGTACGATAAACATTTTTGTACTGAGGTGGTGGATGCAAGGCGCAAACCACAGACCACAAAAAACAATATGAATCATTATTTTTAATATTTATTACACTCTTAGTTTTTTGAATAAATTTAGGTACTTCTACATATGTGCTGAAACCTACTGTAATTGGATTATATTTATTTATATTAACTTTTAGATACCAAATTTCACACAAAGCCCAACCACTATCTTTTTCTTGAAAGTCCTCTAATTTACATAAAATTTTATCAACAACGTTCTCTTGAAACCATTGAAAAATATTTGTATTATGGTCAATAATATTATTTTTTGTTGAAAAATGCTTTACTGATGTTTCCAGATTTTGAGGTTTTATAAATAATCCCGAAAACACAACGTTTACTTTTAACAAACAATGATTTAACTCTTTTTTAACTCTGAAAGAAAAAATCCTAAATGCTTGTCGTAAAAATTCTTTTGGTTTTTTAAATTTTAAATTTGTGATAATTCCGGACTTAATTCTACCATTAAAGCAAGAGTCTATGTCTTGCCATATTAACTGCCTTTTGGCTAAAACTTTGTTACTTTTACTTTTCATTTTAAACGTTTGCAAATAGTTTTTTAAAATACTTAGATTAGTTTCAACTTTGTTATAATTATTGACATAAACCTTATTTTTTAAAGCTTTTTTTAAAATAAAAATAGTTTTTTTAAGTAAATGAATATGGTGTCTGTATTCTTCTTTCGTTTTAAGTAGTCTCCTCACCAATTCAGTTTTTTTGACAGTTTCTGTTGAATATTTATCCATTGTTGTTGTTGTTGTTGTTGTTGGTATCTAAGTGCTGTATGCTTCTGCTGGCTACTTGACTAGTCTGAGATTTTCATTAATTCGATGATCTATTTAACTAAAATTTTCATTACAAAAAATGCTGCATATGTTTGATAAATGTTTTTTTTTTAATGATAAGCACATGTTTGTTAACTTGAACTTGAACTTGTTTTGCTGATTTTGCTTATCTAGTTGTTGTTGTTATTCAAAATATATGATGTGTTGGAACTAGCGTGAAATCTTTAATTACAAAATATTAATAGATTTTTTTTTTGTATATTCATATATAAGCAATTAAAATGAACATGCAAAATCACCAGTCTTCGTTTGTTCTTCTTCATTACTACAAGACGTAGCAACAGCAGTAACAACTATAAGAAATGGCATCCACTCCAACCACCATAGTAGTGTATACCGAGGACAAAATTAATTTTCCTCTAAAATATGCGTCCGTTGTTATAAAACAACTTTTCCAGTAAGTTATTTTTGGTTTTGTTAATAGATATACAGTGTTAGATTATAAGTTACATATTGAATCATAATGTGCTCGCGTGTAGCAAGTGCTTTGTCTGGCTACGTGCGAACTGTATGGTTTGATCGGCTTGACGGAGTGACCAGTTCACTGCCCGATTGTTATCCGCTAGGGAAAAGTGTGTGTGTGTGAATAGATATAAGTTACATATTGAATCATAATGTGCTCGCGTGTAGCAAGTGCTTTGTCTGGCTACGTGCGAACTGTATGGTTTGATCGGCTTGACGGAGTGACCAGTTCACTGCCCGATTGTTATCCGCTAGGGAAAAGTGTGTGTGTGTGTGTGTGTGTGTGTGTGTGTGTGTGTGTGTGTTTTGCAGTGGGTTGATGTAATTCTACTGTTGTGTATAAATTTGTAGGTATGGTGTAAAAGAAATACTGGAAAAAGGTGATAAAATTTTTATATCACTAACATACAGTCCTAAGGCTATAACCTTAAAAAGGAAGTTTGGAAATTTACCGGTTCGTTATATGAGAACAAAAATTGAAAACAATGAAGATTTCAAGATTTTAGAAAAGGTTGTTAAAAGGTATAAATTTAATTTGTTGGATGATAATACAGAAGAACAACAAAAACAACAAACACATAAAATGCTAGAATCGGGTGGAAAAAGAATGCTATTTGAAGACATCTTTAGTGATTTGGAGGAGGAGGAGGAGGATGAGGAGCAGCAGAAGAATTTGACCCAAGCGGGATCAAGCTATGTAATATAAATAAAAATAAATATTTTATTACTATTATTAATATCAATTTATTTTACTAATTTTAGAAAGATTTAACATTGGGAGAGTGTTACGATTATTTCAGCTCTAAAAAGTTCTGGACTTCTAAACCTTTAATTGAAACTATTCGATATTCACACAATCTGGGAGATGAATTAAAAATTATAACGTTATTTCTAAAATCTGTACCGTTAAGATCTTTCGTAGCAGGAGGCTTTCCTAGTTTTTTGGTAGGACGGACTGACAGATTTTCTGACATAGACATTTATATCGAACTCAATCCTTTGAAAGAAGAGGTATGTTTATTAGCGTTAAATATTTTTATTGAGAAACTCATAGAAAATGATTATAGAGATATAATATATACTAATACAAGAAGAGAAGTAAATTACAAACCTTTCAAATTTTTTGATATTCGAAATATTACTTTAAAAACAAAAAAGAAAAATATGCTTATACAGTGTATATTTTAAAAAGCTAACTATATATATTTAACTTACGATGAATTAATTGTAAAGACAATAATGGAATTTGATTTCGATATATGTAAAACAGCATTACTTTTAATCAACAATACATTACATGTCATAAAAATGAATCAAATGAAAAGTAATGAAGATTGTGTAGCAAGAGTATCGCGTCGTGTTGAATATATATCAAGGTGTACTGAACATGAATTAAATGCAGATTCTTTATCTATGCTATGTCTTAGAAAAATAACAAGTGTTAAAAAATATTGTTCCTTCCTTATTTTTCTGGTAACGAAATTCCAGAAAGTCAAAGAAGGTTTCCTTATAATTTTCTGTTGAATGCATAGCTTTAGCAACACATATGTAGGCGTGTTCTTCGGCAATACAAATAGAAAACATTCCATCATCTGCTTCTTCCCGTGCCGCGTGTTTATAAATATTCCGTCGATTTTTCATTTTTTCCTCACTTGGTAATTTGTATGTGAAATTTTTAAACACAATTTCTAATAAAGTTCTTGTTTCTTCAATGGAAGACGTCACAGGTATGAATTTTATGCCACTATTCACCCATCCTCGATTTATATATAAACATAAAATAAACTTATTTACACCAGGTGGAATTAACGCTCTTGCTTTTTCAATACACAGCGTAGTCGGTCCATACGTCAGCAACCATTTTTCATCGTTGTTAGTTTTTCTTTTAGAATTTTGTTTAAAACTAGAGTTGGCTGAAATAGACTCCATAAATAGAACTTGTAATACCACTCAGTCCACGAACGAAATGTGAACTAATTTTTTTTTTACTTTGAATGAGCTGCAGGTATTTATATTAAATTTAATCACTCCCACTTTCAGCATTTTAACTATTTGAGAAAAAAAAAAAAAAAAACAAAATGGTTTATTTAATATACAGTTTTATTTACAAAATTGTTTACAAGGTTTTACTGTGTAGCAAATTCCAGTAGTAGTATATAAAAAATACATTTTCTAACGCACAATTTAAGTCGTTATTTACATGTTTATTACAGTGATTAGATTTTAACATTTTCTTTAAATTTTCCAAAGAAGGACAGTTGTTTTCCTCTAAATCAATTACATGGTAATTCTCTTCCAACAGCTTGATTAACCACTCTTTCTTTTGACCTCCCTTTACGGCGATTATGACATTTGCTCCATCAACAGTGTCAACACCATAAGATGTATTTATAAAATTCTTGATAAAATCTGTCAAGTTTTCATAGTTTATAATAATACTTCCGACACCACCACAACGATCACTAAACCATTCCAAACCATGCATATTTCGAGTTAACCAATTCATGTGGTTTTCAATCTTGTACTTAAATAGATTTAGATCAAATTGAAATTTAACCATTGCGTGCTTGTAGTTACCACTTGAAGTATCCAGAATTGCAATTTCTTTACAAAAAAAACTAGTGTTTCCATATTGAAATCCTTGAACATCCAAAACGTACATTTTTTTTTTTTTTCTACTAAAGAACTTTTACTGTGCTAGTTAGAGGATTATATTTAACTAGTCTATCGTGTAGAATAAGACAATAGGCTGTAGTATTGGCAGACACTGCTTTACTTGTTTCAAACTCTATGCGAACATCTACGGCCCCTCCTTTCAGCACGTCTTCACCTTGTCGAGAACAATCGACGACTACCAGTGGAGCTTTACCTTTAAAACTTGCAGGTTCATAACATGGATCGCTGTGACGTTTGTAATAATACAATCTTTGGAACTGTGCATACATATCGTAAAGAATGGCAAATTTGTTGGTGTCATAGTCCACGTTTAAGTTATCGTATGGAAATACTTCTGAATTTAGGTAAACCTTTAGGTTTGTTAAACCACAGTGGTTAAAATGACTGCTGTTTTTAGCAATTTTTCCTTTCACATAGGTTTGAAACCCTATTATTATGAAACGAGGTTTCTCCAGCTGATTTGATGATTTGACTGCCCAACTGTGATTTTTACTCTGTTGCAGCTGAGGGTATTCATGTAATTCCCAGCTTCTAAAAGCAATATTCAAATCTCTGTTACTTTCAAATTGTCTTAACAGACGTAACTTCTGGCTATCACTCACGGTGACGTGTGGTATTTTCCACAACACCTTACTAAGTGCAATTTTATAAGTTTCCTTTCTATCGGCCAACTGACATATTGCATTCAAATCATTGTTGCTTCTAATAAGCACTAATTCTTGTCGAATATTCATGATAATTTTATTAAAGTCTTCTGCATAGCCCATTATAAGTTTTAAGGGAATGCATACACTAAAGTTTCCTTTGTCATCTAATAGACTTGGATGGTTTTCAGTGTTCCATCCTGCATTTTGTAAATTAGAACTTTCACTTCGCGTAAGCGATACATAACCTTTAATAGTTGAGGTTATTCCAGGATTCCTTACTCGATCTATGCATACTCCTCCCAATTCGTAACGGATCTCTTCGAAAAGGTACATAAGACCATTGTTGGTAAACTTTATGTTGTCACTAAATGTACCATCCTCTTTTGTCAGTTTGCCTTCAATGTATAGAAAGCTTTGGCTAGGTAAGGTATAGAGATCTTGGGTTTGAATAGGTATCCTAATTTCATCGTTGTTGTTCAAAGTCGTAGCAGAGTACGGTTGATGTGTATGATATTGGTAACTAACTATTGAATCATCACTTATTACGTTGTCTCCTACTTTTAGAATATTGGAACTCATTTCTTTGACTATAGGCACAATTCCAGTTGAATATTAAAAAAAAGTGTCGAAGATTTGCACTAAGAAGTAACTTAAAACTACACCAATATCTCCTTATTTTTCCTATTATTATTATTATTATAATTATTATTATTATTTAGTTTAAATCCTAAGGAAATTAAAAAAGCTCTATTTTCAGATGTTAACTGATGTTCACGTAGTCTTGGACTGTTGATTATTCCAGTGGACGACTTGTTTTTATGGTACTTAATGGGTAACCCTAATACATTATCTTCATAAAGAAAAACCATGCTCTTATACCTGCTTTAGATGTAGTCTTACTGTTATCAGTTCTTTTCGGAAATTGACCAATTTTCCGTCCTGATCGGTTATTTTAAGCAATATTTCATCCACATAGCGCGTGTTTATTGGTAAATATATAACGTTTGAGGGTTTTTCAACAATCTTAAAACCGGGCGCCACCTCGGGATAAAACATGTGAACTATGTGAACCAGATTACCGTTATTGTAGGCATTTGTAACTAAATTACAGTCTACAGCAATGGAGTTGACCTTAAATATATCTACTGGGTTTTCGGATATATGCAATTTGTCTGCTTCCAATACTTTATTTTTGAACCCCAACGAACTTCCAATTGAGTTGTCTTTTGAAAAGTCTATTGACCTATTGCATTTTATTTCACACTGTAGTGTATTATGGTTTGCTTGCAATCGCAGTACAATTGGATCACCTTCTTTTTTTCCAAATTTAACGCCCTAACCAAGTAGTTCTGGATATCCTGTATTTCATAAGAGCCTTCAGGTAGTTCTATTTTTTTATTTTTACCATAGTGAAATACATTGTTTGATTTATCCGCATTTGGAATTGAATTGTAACTTTCGAAATTTATTAAACCTAAAACGTACTCGTCACTTTCACTCAATATAATTGGTGGGTAAATCTTTGCAGAAATTGTTGATTCTTTCCCCGATAAGGTAAATGTATATGACATTATAACTAAAAGAGAGAGAAACGATCACTACAAATCTATTAAAATAAATGAAACAAACCAGATAATGTTAATCTATTTATTCATTGTTCCATATGAGATAAAAAATTCAAACATAAATGGCCACAGTTGTAAGAATTGTAGGACTGAAACTGAGAATGATTATAAAATATATTACAAGTACCATTAGAATTAAAATATCTTAAAAGCTCTACGGGTGGGTGTAAATTACCAAAACTGTCAAAGTAAATAATATTTTTTCCATATTTTCGATATGCAGTCCAATGAGTGCCAGGTCCGTAGGAGTTGTCCAAATTAACTATAGCCGATTCATTTCTATAAATTTTTTTGGGGAGTTTATCTTTCATAAAAGTTCCACGAAAATAGGGTATTTTCAATTTTTTTGCATAGAAATCAAGTTCCAAGTTGTTTAGGGCGTGTGCTGGTAATGTTAGCTTATTTGACGTTTTGGACCTAAGTTGGGAAAAAAAAGTCCATATCCAGTTTTAAAGGGTTTCAAGTAGAGTCCCTTGCCAAGTGCAACTGCTTCCATAGTTCTATTGTGTCGTTTATTTTCTTCCAATTGACGTTTCGCTGCTTGTGCATCATTGATAGTTTTTGCTATGGCTGAAGCTCCACCGCTTAATGCTCCCAAGGCACTCAAACCGGCAAAAATCGGTATTAGTGGTAACACACCTCCTGTCTTGGGAATTCTAATTATTCTCGAGGATGGTGGTTTGATCCTTCGTTTTTCACCCTTAACTGTTTGAACTGCAATCTTTAAAGCGTCATCGATAGTACGAGGTTGATTTTTTAAAACATTATTTTTAATTTTTTTAGTTAACTGTGGAAAGTTTATACGTTTCTTTCCTTGTCTTCTGCTTCTCTGCATCTTTTTGTGTTGTATTTTTTGTTGTCTTTTCATCACTTTGGAGGATCTTTTCTTTCGGTTACGTTGCTTATTCTTTGAGGACATTGTTACTTTAATAGTGCTCGGTATTAACTAATTTGAAAACTAAAAATCTTAAATATTTATACGGTATCTAGCCTTTAAATCTTTTCTTCGGTTCAAAAACAATATTGTTGTCCTCAGAATCACTTCGTTTACGTTTTTGCAATTTTTGTGAAATTAAATCGTTGTCGTTGATTTCTAACTTCGGTTTTTTTGTATTGTTATCATAGTCAATATCAGACGAAATATCTGCTTTACGCTTGTTAAACGTTTGGATATCCATTTTCATTTCATTTTCGAAAAGTTTTTTTTCTTTATTGCTGCTGCTGGGTCGGCTACTTTTAACAGTTTTTATGTTACGATTTAACATTTTTTCTTTCATTTTCTTTTCATGATAATTGTCAATGTGTTCACTATCACTTGATTCCTCTTCAAAATTTTTAACGATTTTGTTTTTATTTTTTGTGGGACTAAGGGGAGAATTCTTTCTAACTCGCTGCTGCTGCTGCTTTTGTTGAGCTTTACTCTTGTAAGAATTCACTTCTTCAAGCAAGGCTTCAATCTTTTTTAAATAATTTTCCATACTTTTTGCACTTTGTGCCATGACAGTTGAACCTTTACGTAGAACGTTACAAGTTTGTTTCACACACTGATTATTTTTAGAACTCTCTTTCCTTTTTATACCCATACCTAGTTTTAGTTTAGCTTGCATGGCTGTTGATACACCTAATGCAGCTAGTTTTTCGCTCCAACCAGCCTCTGATGATGAACTGATTCTGCTCAAAGCACTTTTAAGAAGAATCTTATCAGCCTGATGACGATTACTTAAATCCTTGTTATTTGAATAGGCAATATCATGTTGCTTACATGCTGCATCCAAGGGATTAATTCCTTTATCACCACGTGCTAAACGTTTCTGCAGCTTGGTACCCGGTCCACAGAACTGGTAGCCAGGTATGTGCATCTCGAATGGTAGTTTATTTATTACAGTATTTAGCAGACCATTTCCGGTTTTTTTTGTTTCACTTTGATTTGTATAATATCTCATGATTGTAAGACGTAACAAAACATACTAACTATAAATTGTTATGTTGTCGTCTATTATTGTTATTCATATTTTATTCTTTTTCATGTCAAGATTTGTTTTTTAACGCTATGAAGAAAGTTGTGAAACAAAAAACAACTTTAAACATTCAAAATCACGACGAAGTTAAAAGAGGAAGTATCAAACACAGTAAATTGCTACCGTCTACAATAAGGGCAGTTATCACAGGTCCTTCAAACTGTGGAAAGACCAATGTTATGATTAGTCTGCTGGAACATCCAAATGGATTGAAATTCGAAAACGTCTATCTCTACTCAAAATCTCTTTATCAACCAAAGTATGTGTATCTGGAAAAGCTGTTGACACCAATCAAAGGTATCGGTTACTATACCTTTAACAATGGTGACACTATCCTCGATCCCTCTGACAGTAAATCTAACTCTGTAATCATTTTTGACGATGTGGCATGTGACAAACAGGATGTTATGAGGGAATATTTCAGTATGGGACGTCATAATAACATTGACTGTTTCTATCTGTGTCAAACCTATGCTAAAATACCAAAACACCTAATAAGAGACAATGCCAATGTTTTAATATTATTCAAACAAGACGATTTAAACCTACGTCATGTTTACACAGATCACGTGGGTACTGATATGTCATTTGAAGATTTTAAGTCAATTTGCGGCTTCTGCTGGGGAAAACCTTATGGGTTCTTATCAATTTTCAAAGACAATAAAATGAATGATGGACGTTATCGATATTGTTTGGATAACTATATATATCTCTAACATAATGACATTTTATTAGTTTACTTGAAAATCTACTTAAATTGAGTTGAGCTATGGTTGGGCTCGATAGAAACAAGAAACAAACTGCTAGAAAAGTTGTGAAAAAACAACTTGTAACCAAAAGAAATGAAATTAAAAACAAACTAAAACTTCTTAAGCACGGTCAAATGACACATGAAAATCTTTTCAAACCCATAACCAAGCATTTGCAGAATATTGAAAATAAATTAATTCCTTGAGAAACTGTGACTTTAAGCAATGCAAGTTCAATACCTGTTCACAACGAAGAAGGTAGAAATCGTTTAAAACAAGAACAAATTGAATATAATGTATCTGACTCTGACGATTATGACACACAATCCACAGTGTCGGAACCGGCGGTATCACTACCCAAACTAATACAGTCCACACCAGAAGCAAAATATGATTATACACCAAAGGTACTAACAGCCACTGCACCGCGTCCAAAGCGAAGATTATCCTTTTCAGCGATCGGTCAGCCGAAAAATAAATTAAAACAAAAAATGATTCAAGATGTGGAAACGGAAATGCAAGAAGACGAAGCTCGGAAACAAAAAGAGTTTGAGGAACAACTAGATAAAACGATTAAAGACAAATCACTTAGCGACTATTATGAACAATATCACCCACTTCCTTTAACGTATATTAAAAAGTTTATTAAAGACCCAAACAGTGAGAATTCAGATGGAAAATTTAGAGTTCAGTTTGATCCAGACATTGAACGATTTTCCATTGGAAACAAGAGGATTGATTTTGACGGACCTGATCTTTTAGTAGCTGGGAAAAAATATAAAGGTACTAAAGGGCTTTACGGTTTACTTTTCAATCAGAATATTCCTAAAATCTATACTAAAGACGACGCTCAAAATTACGCAAATATATTATTCAATACTAAAGCTGTTGAAAAATATTTTGATTCAACAATGGTGTCTACAAATAAAAATAAGAAATTTACAAGAATTATTGAGCCAATTATGATGCAACAAGAGACAGATAGTGATAGTGGTAGGGAAGAAAATGTTAAACAAGGAGAAGGAATGCTTATGACAGTAACAAACCGACCAGTTGATTATGTTCATTGGGACGACCCTAATGAACTTGTGGATAGACTAAGATTGTTACTTGCATCTCAAGCTGCAGGTAATTCGAGTCACAACAACGAAATCGTTTCAATCATCGAGGAATTACGAGAAGCTCAAATTATAGAATAATTTCGAAAATCTCTAAATACGTTACAGATGTAAAACGTCATATTGTTGAAGAAATACATAAGCCAGCCAGAATTAATTTTCAACGACGAAAAGTTATAATTAAGTCCCTTTTAGATCTTATGCAAGCAGATTTAGTCGACATGAGGGAATATGAAAAGGAAAATAAAGGTTATAAATACATCTTAGTAGTCATTAATTGTTTCTCCAAATATGTATGGACATTTCCATTAAAATCGAAAACGTCAAAAGAAGTCGCTACAATGCTGGAAAATGTGTTCAAATCTCAAACACCGATTCACCTGTGCAGTGATTCTGGAGGAGAATTCACGGGCAAAGAAGTACAAAACTTAATGAAAAAGTATAACGTCAAACATTACGTGGTGTATAGTGAAAAAAAGGCTTCAATCGTCGAAAGAGTTAATCGCACACTAAAAGGAATGATGTGGAAAGAATTTAGCATTCAAGGGTCCTACAAATGGTTTGACTTGATTAAAAATATTACAAATGTTTATAACAACAGAAAACATAGGACCACAGGTTTCAAACCTTCAGAAATAACAAAAAAGCATGAAAAACTTTTGTTGGAGACTGCCTATAGCAAAATAAAAATTGCTCCCAAACCAAAATACAATGTAGGCGATCATGTTCGCATTTCTAAATTTAGAGGAGTGTTTGATAAGCAATATAGACCGAATTGGTCTACTGAAATATTTATAATCAAGAAAGTTCAACTTACAAATCCAGTTACATATTTACTGCAAGACGAACAACATCAAGATATTAAGGGTGGATTTTATGAACTTCAGCTTCAAAAAGTTAAATATCCAGATATTTATCTAGTTGAACGAGTATTGAAACGAAAAGGGAATAAGGTTTTTGTTAAATGGTTGGGTTTTGACAATAAACACAACAGTTGGATATTAAAAGATAACATTGCATAAATAATAATATTGCTCTATAAATATGCCAATTCCAGTGAAACATAAATGTCCCACTTGTTTCTACAAAATTTCTATGTTATCTGACTTGGGGAGAGAGACGTTATGAAACCAATAAAGTCGGTAAGCTTTAATGAATCAAAAAATCATATACACCTAATGATTGTTTGGAGTTATGCATACAGAAGAGCTCGAAAAGATGAAGAAAGTATCAACAAAATTCATTTTCAACGACGAATAGCTAATTTAGAATTAATTTTAATAAATGTACTTGATGAAAATCATAGGACTAGAATTTATATTGAAAGGTTTAATTGATTTAAATAATAAAAAATATATTAAAGATATAATTATTTGTTTCATTTATTTTCGGTTAGACGAGGCTAGGCTAGGCTCATGAAATTATACCAGAGGTGCGGCGTGAAGCCCTACAAACATTCTATTTTTTTTTTACCACATGTGTTGTACTGTATAACTGCGTATTATTACTATTATTGCTCGTTTCAAAGATAAACAAGATCATCTAAATTGTTTACTTATTACGACGTACTGCATGGCGGTAGTAGTCTAGAAGTTAAAAATTTGACAAAAAACAAATCTCGGTGTCGACGGTTCGAATCCAGGCGGGCGCGTGGGCTTTTTTTTTTTATAAGAAACAAATTAGTCATAATTATAGGGGTGCATGTGTGTGTGAGTGCCAAAAAGACACTTCAAATATAAAAGGCCTTTTTGAACCCGTACACTAATAAGGCCCTTCTGGTCAACAGCCTCTGGTCATTGTCGACCACTTCTTCTTCGGCCATTTTCAGGAATTTTTCAGGATTGTGTCACTTCGTCGCCGAAGAAGTTGGACACACCCAATCTTTGGACAGACAGGCCATCCTCGGTCACAGTACCCCGCCTTATATACTACTAAAATGATCTTTTTATAGCTATAAGCATTATTACAATTCGGTCCTCTCAACCATTTTAGTTTGATTAGTACCAAGCTTTTGTTTACACAATGGAATCGACTCAGATAGTTTTATTGCAGTGATTGAGTCAGAAACATTTTTCCTGACAAGAACTTTACTCTCGAATATTTAAGTGCTTCGAATAGATTGTCTGACTCACTAACGTTCGTCACTCAAACTTCCAGGCTTAGAACATAATTAATTCCTATTGTCCAAAGAACCTTAATTAAAAATAGTTTTATGAAGGCGCCGCCCGCTGATAAAATCCTATAGTTTTATCAATATCCTCAAATAAATGTTTACAATTAAGTATATTATTGTTGCATTCGAACTATTTTAAAGCAAATACTTAAATTAAGTTGCCTTAACTTTATATAGAGGCGTAATAATGATATCAGAAAAAGCCTTTGGGGCCTCGTTAGCGTGCCGGATCTGTTTGAAAACTACAGTTTCCCTGCATTTTCATGTTTTATCTAGGTTACTTGTCAAACATAATGACAAACTCAGTTTTCAGTCAGATCATTTTCAGTAAAAGTTTTTTTATGCCGGAGCGCTGACGAGTCCCCAAAGGCTGAAAATACTGATATCACTATTAAGCTTCTATAGAAAGTTAAGAAAAATCGCTATTTTAGATTTTTTTTGCTTAAAAATATGTTTATTAATTTGTTGTGTCTTTTTGATTGTTTGTATTTTTTTTTATTATAAATTTCTATAAGTTTTTTTTAATTGGCATTTCAGGCAAATTTTACTAAAATTGAAAAAAATCGTTTTCGCTGGGACTGGAATCCAGGACCTCTCCCCTTATAGGCAAACACTCTGACCAATGAGGCAAAGACCATGAGCTTAACAACTAACTACAAGTTAACTTATACAGTTTTATATTATGAATTATTACGGTATTGCAGCTTTCGGCGGCTTCAAACCGAGGAGAATGTTAAAGAGGAAAAGAACTCATTTATGATTGTTTGTCATTAAGATCTATGTATCTATTATCTGAATGTTGTCGAGATATTATAGTGATTTCAGCAGGGATTTGAAGCGGATCTAAAACTAACAATATCAAGTCGGACTAGTCTTAAATGATTTGTTGCTTTTTGATTGTCTGTATTTTATTATTACAAATTTCCCAAAGGTTTTTTTTTAATTTTTAATCGGCATTTCAGACAAATTTCATTAAAATTGAAAACGCTAACTCGCCTTTGCTGGAGTTTTGTCGCAGCGCGTGGATTGAATTCTGTTTTATTGAATTCTATTCTGAATCTAATACCAGAATATTTTAAAACTTAAAAATACCTTGTTTTTTGGTTCGGAAAATGGGTTTGTATTAAATTTGAAAACCTTTAATTAACTTCTACACAATCGCTTTTTTAGCTTCTATATTGAAAAAAATATCTAGTGCGAATTTTCCTACATATCTTTCTCTAAGAATATATAGCGCCTGTTTCATTTTAGTTAGCAGAAGGAAAATTTTTTTTGTAATCGATTTTTGTTAAAACGTTTTACTATTAAAAAATAAGATTGGCTACAAAAAATTACCATATAATATACAAGTTTCGCAAAAAATACTTAAATACATGTAGACAAAACTAAAAACTGTGCAATCAAAATTTGTGGGATAGTCGAATTATAGATCGTAAAAGTTTAAGATAAAAAGTCTGTTCGCGCAGGGGCCAAGACGTCGCTGGTATCTTTACTATTGATTTTTTTGGCCAGCTGGTTGTGGAGAGCTGCATCTAAAGATATTATGTCAATGCTCAAAAAACATTCGAGATGAAATGAAGCAGATGAGAGCGGAAGTTAGAGGTCTGCAGGAGTAAGGTTAGTCGCCTTGAAGTTAATTTAGGAAGATTGAATGTATGTATCGCGAGCTTGTGGCAGTGAATGCTCAACTTAAAGTTAAAGCATAGATAATTTGAGTCAAAAAATATGTGAATCGCAGTTTTAGAAAGAAGATCATCGTGGCTGTCAAAGCACGCAAAGATTCACTAAACTTAACATCATTGCATTTGCAGTTTGAAGGATTTTCAGACAAAATATTTATAAACGAATATTTTACGCTTCGTAAAAAAATTCTTTAGAAGAAAGTACGAGAAACTACTAGAAATATCTTATTAATAGGCATATATATTAGTATTTAGTTCAAAAAACTTGAAAAAGTTGAGGGAAATGTGATTGATTCGAAACTTTCATACCCGTAGAGGTCTTCGTACAAACACACTTTTTTCACAATTCGCACTCCTGTAGATATAAAGTAATGTGTTTCACTGAAACACGGCTTAATAAGACTCTAGATGATAGTGAGTTATTTAGTAACATTAAGTATTTACAAAATTACCATATAACCTCTTTAAATTTGCATCGGATTTTAAAGCACAATTTTAATGACTTTTTTTATAGAAAATAACAACTCTAATTCCAACACAAAAAAAAATTATAAAAAACAAAAGAAAAATTACTGATTGTATGTATACCTGTCTTTGTCTTATGGGACTTAGGCTACCAACATTGGTAATGACATTCCTATTTTTTCTCAAAGTTTTATGACCTTTTGTGTGCATTTGGAGAATCTAGGGACAACAGTAGGTTTGTTGGTGATGAGATGATTTGTTAAAAAATGTAAAATTGAAGGTTTATTGAGTTTTTCATCAAAATGGAAATATTATCACATAAGTCAAATAGTTAAAAAAAACCAACCATTGGCGTTAATAACTAGGCTATAGGTAAAGGTAGGCAAATTTTGGAATGTGTCGAAGATTTAACTATACCTATATATTCGTAGAATTTTTGACAGAGGCAATAAAATCGAAGTCGATGTGATTCACATTGACTTAATTGAGGCTTTCGCCAAAACTGATCACCGATTGCTAATTGTTCGCCTTGCTGAAGTTGGTATATCTAACTAACTATTGAGACTTTTATGGTCATATCTACAAGATCGGCTGCATATCTGATTCATTTCGGATTCCCTCTGGTGTTTACTAGACAAGCCACTTAGTGCCTCTCTTTTCGTTCTATACATAAATAATATTTTAGACTGTTTTAAAAATTCCTGATTTATTTTTTAGGCTAATTCACTAAAACTTTATCGCACTCTTAAAACACCGCATGACGGCTCTAAATTAAAAGAAGACTTGATTCGATTTTTTGCTTACTATGAAACCAGAAGTCTGTTTTTAAACATAGATGAATGTTTAAAAACTCTCCTACACCAGGAAACTAGAGACATAATTAATTGCAATTCTTCTTCTTCTTCTTTCAGCAGCCCTTCACTATCCATTTCTGGACGTAGGCCTCCTCCAATCCTTTCCACTCTAACCTATTTTTCGCCAGTTGATGACAGTTTCTTCCTACTTTCTGTTTGATATCAACGATCCATTTTTTTTTTAGGGCGTCCAATGTTTCTTTTAAATAGTCTTGGTCTCCATTGCATAATACGTTTGGTCCATCTGAGGTCTTCCTGTCGAGAAATATGACTCACCAATGTTCGCTTAAGAGAGGCAACGCGCTTTATTTGTCCGATGACGTATCTCTTCATTTCGTAGCCGGTCCCTGAGAATGACTACTAACATGATTCTTTCTATTACACGTTGCATGGTGCGAAGTTTATTTGCCAGTTTGATAGTAAGTGTGGTAGTTTCTAGTCCGCATGTCATCACTGGAAGAATACAAGTATTGAAAACCTTTGCTTACAAGTTTATGGGTATATCTGGGTTCTTTAGAATGTTTCCTATTTTTGCAGTAGCTGCCATGACATTCTGATTCTTCTGGTCACTCCGGCTTGTTTATTTTCTTTTCCCAATCTTAATAAATGTCCTAGGTATACATATTCCTTTACTGTTTCAATCAGGTTCGTTCCTACATAAAATTGGTGTTTCGTCTGAAGATAAAATTTTCATTTTTTGTATAATTCATTGTTAGGCCTATAGTCTCTGAGGCTTCTATTAGATCTACCAACATTTCCTGTTATTCTCCTAGATAATCAGAGATCAGCACTATATCGTTCGCGAATCGAAGGTGACTCAGATATCGCCCATCCATGTTTATGCCTCTCTGTTCCCAATGCAGGCGCTTGAAAATATCCTTAAGCGCCATCGTAAAGAATTTCAGGGAGATTGTATCGCTTTGTATTGGATAGGCCTCTGTATCTTGTGTTGACCCTCAAAATGACGATTTTTAATTGCAATTACCAACTTTTAATTGTTATTTTAAAAATCGTTTTACAGATCAGGGATTTGGGGGTCATCTTGGACTCCAGGCCGGTCATTAAGTCTCATATTGGAAAAGTAATAAACGAATCCGACCATTTCCTGTGATTTACAAAAAAAACACAAGGTATTTTACTAACCTTGCTCTCCTACTTAATCATTATTGTCTTTATTTATGGCCCACTTTTATATTGTTGTTTGAAATCTACGTTGTCATTATTTATACAAAGTGTTACAAATTCGAAGAGATAGAATTGGCATTTCAAAAACCGTAAGATATACGAGATTGGTTAAATTAGGGTAAAGCTGGGGAATTTAATAATAAATAAAATATCGTTGATAAAATTGGAAAGATCGGACAACTTCCCGAAGGTATGTCCGTGAAAAACCGAAAATCGTAATATTCCTTTTTATTTTTTTCAGACTGCATTTAAAGAAATTTTCACATTTCCTCCTCTACAAGATGGTACAGATGTAGAAATATATGTTTCGTTTTCGACGTTTCATCACTAACATTTTTTAAACACGGACCTGTATTTTTTATTCCATTTTTAACAAGCCCTTGACCACCCAAAACTAATGATATAATGCTCTCATACATTTTGAGTATTTAAAATTCCTCTTTGTGAATTTGACAAGATTCTGGTTTTCTGTCTGTCTCTAACACATTATCTCCTATAGGAAAATCTTTAATCTTCAGTTGAAATATTAAGTGGGATATATTATGGTTCTCGAAGGTCAAACGCTTGTTAAAAGTGGAATACAAAATCCAGGTTCTTATTTAAAAAAAAAATAAGTTGATGATGAGACCTCGAAATCGAAACGTTGGATTTTAAATTTCAATAAACCATCTTGTAGATAAGCAAAAGTGGCTACAATGATGTAAAATGAATTTTCTAATATCTTTTCAATTGCAATTTGCAATTTTCTAACTTTTTCAACGGCATTAAATTGTGGAACTTTACCCTAATTTAATCATCCTCGTATTTCTTACGGTTTTTGAGAAGCCTATGCTACCCCTACGAATTTCTAATACCCTGTATAAGAAGATTAAAATTTTTACATATATATTTTTAATGTATCCCGGTTTTAAATTCAATAGCATAATTATAGATAGGAATTATAGTGATCTTAAGACGATTTAAAAATGTTTCGTTACAGGACAAGCATGATATTGCTGAACTACTAATTTTTTTAAAATAATGAAGGGCCTAATATTCGCCCCTCACAGATTTACTAGTGTATCTAATTTAGTGTGGGCATCAAAAACTCTTTTTCCTATTCCTTTGCAAAGAGCCAATTCAAATCACTGTGTAAAATACTAAATTATTTTAACAGATAGTTAAATAGCTTAGCGTGCTTTAGGGCATCATTGGTTTATCTCAGGCGTAGGCTTTAGTATCGTTTTTTAAATGAACAGTAATCTTTTTTTATTAAAGCATATTAAGCTTTTATTTTAACTTGACTTTCGTTTCGTTCCGTCATTTTGTTACCTTAAAATATTGCCCGTGGTAGATTACCCTTTTATATTATTTAATCTGTTGTTACCCCTATTGTGTATAAATACATAAATAAAGATCTATTTATTTATAACACTTATAAAACATAATCCTCTCGAATCATAAAAACAGTAATGAAACACGTATTTCATGTGATAATTCGCAGAAATCCTCGGCGAGAAGCAATGCGAAATATGAAATTAAACACACCCGTATCAGTAAGTTCTGTATGTGACATATAAATTAATTTTCAACTACGCTTAATTATTTCCTGTATGTTCTGTATGGATTTTGCAACACGTGTAAACATTAAGAAACAAAAGGAAAGTATGAAAGCCGAATATCTAATTTAGCAATTCAGCTAACATGCAGTCAATAAAAGACAAATATCATTTTAAAAAATGTTTTTGATTCGTTCGATAGAGAACTTCCTAGACAGTCAATTTTGCGATGAGCTTTCTATTTTTTGGAAGTATCAAAATTGCAAAATAAATTATAGCGTTACACCCTCGTTGTGTTTCGATTGCCTTGCTCAAATTTCTAGTATTTTTTTTTAAAACTGTTAATACGCAGTTTTTGATTTTAAAAATTTGAGAAAACTAATGATACGAGAAATTTTTCTTTATATTATAGTGGTAAAGGGTATTTCTGAGCAATAATGATAGTTTATTAATAGGTATTTAAGGCAAAATATTGTGCATTGTGTTTACCTATTATTCCCAAAATAACAAGAAATATGTTCGAAAAAATAAATTACAGCCGTATGTTATTAATTCGACCTGAGGCACTCGCTTGTTTACGAAAATTTAATTGTGTGTAACTTTCTTCAATCCGATTTAAGAAAAAAAAGTTTCTTGAACTACTTAGTAGGAAATTTTATCTAGATTTTAAATTTGTGTAAGTTTTGACTAATATATAAATATAAGCAATATTAACTTAAAGTGATTCATAAAGTGAGTTATTGTAGTGCTAAAGTTATGGATCTTTTTATATTAGGAAATTAAAAAGGACTATGCAACTTTAAAAAAGTTATCATTTGAGAAGTGAAATTACCTAAATCTAAATCTTTACGTTGTGTACCTAAGACAAAGGGAAAAATAAATTTTAAACTATCGTAAGTTGTGAAAACTAACTCCTTCAGAATTTTCGTATAGAATGCAGTAGGAGGCCCAGATTGTTTCTTGCACGGAGTGATAATAAAAGTTAAGGGCGTCTGGTTAAAAATATGTATGTAAAAATAATGCTATTAACAACAAAAAGGTATTATACGATGGTTATCAATATTATGTCGGAACTACCCATAAGCAATAAACAGGCTCGCTGAATGAGGTAGGCTTTGAATTTCACCCATTAGTGGATAAGAAAAAAAATAAAAAAAGTTTTTTGTATTTTTTTTTAAGAAATCTAATTCTAGGCACACTTTGTATCTAGTTACTATTAAAAGTAATATCACCATTTTGGTGCAGATCCTTGCGTTTTAGGATCCCTAGACGCCCAAAAACATGTTATCCCATTTCCGTCGGGCTGGCGATCTGTCTGTACGCGGACTAGCTCATAACTTGTATTGTACAAGTTGCGCAACAATATAAACTGTAATAGAGGGACACATTGGTAAAATTTTAGTGAAAAGCCTATATGGCAAAACAAAATGGCAGCCTAATAAAATGTTCAAATAGTCGGTAAAATTCTTTATGAGTAAAATTATGAAAAATAAATTATAGTAACAATAACAATAATAAATAGAGTAAAAACTAAAAAAAATGAAATAAATTACAGTTTATAGGATTGTATGCTAAGCCTTTATTTTTATAATTATTCTTATATTATCACACATTTGTATCATCCTTTATAGACTGTGTGAAAACTATGAGATACCTATACAACTTATCGGGATGGCTTTAAAAACAAAAGCTTGTTTGTCTCCTGGGCTTGAGTTTGTCTTATCGATATTTTAAGTCAGTTTAAGAAAATGTCCTACAAACTAGATCGCAAAAGTATTTATAATTTAATTGGGGAAATGTCTAAGACATCATTCCGAAATCAAGATATATTAACTTATACCGTACATCGAACTATAGCTGAATACGAACAGAGTATCCCTCGTATGAACCATCCAAAAATTGGAAGACCAAGGGTTTTCACCCCTTAGCAGAGAAGAAGAGCGTTAAGATGAGCTAAAGATAGGGTTGGTGTGAGTATCAGGAAACTAGACAGAAAGAATCAGACTTCTGGCACAACAATTTTTAGAATTTTGTCCAGAAGTGGTCAAAAATTCCGTAAAAGGCTAAAATGAAATAGCTCGACTATCCCAAAGTTGCCGTAATCTTTGCCGTGTTCACTTTATAAACAATGCGATTATCATTGAAAATAGGAAGTACTTTACCTTTGCAGAAATCAGAAATAAAAGGTAACGACGGATTCTATACGGATAATATAGAGGAATATCCAAGTAATGTGAGATTCAAAGAAAAATCAAAATTTACACACAAAATTTTAATTTGCTGTACAATTTCAAGAGGTGTAGCAAGGTCTCATGTGGATCGCGCACAGCAGATGATATATTGACATATGTCTGACAAAGCTCGTTGAATTTATTGAAGAACATCATGTTGGAAATAAAGTAATATTTTGGCTCGACTCGGCACCTTGCCATTAGGCAAGGGAAACACAAAAATGACTGCGATAGCATATAACATTCCAATTTTACCAAAAAAATGACAACCCCGCAAACATGCCGCAGGAAGATCCCATTGAAGATTGGGCACTTTTGACACGAAAAGTGGACGATGTAGGAAGGACAGCCCAAATGGGGATCAAGTATGTCGTAGGATTTTGAATAAGATTCGGTAAATTGATGCTTATGAGTGGCAGTATGATCAACTAAAATACTTTTAATATTTTATTTTTTTAAAACTTGCTGCTTTAAAAATATATGATTCTTTTTATGAAAAAATATATGAATTATACGTTAGCCACATTTTTTACGTAATTGGCATTTTATTTTTTTTCAGCCTTTATCATTTGTTATAATAAAATAAAAAATCCGTAATAACTTTCAGAGAAGGGTGCTAGTAAACAAAACATGCACTGCGTTTGTTGCTCTGTATAATATGTCGTATTCAAAACATCAAATCCAAAATGAACACATATTAAAAAAAAATCGATAAATTTCCTTATCACTGAACTTGCCTCGTTATGAATCTTTCCTTTTATTAAGATCAGTGAAGTGCGACCCAGATTAGTTCCCTACATAGATATTTAGTAACACATATATCTGATGATTTTTGCAAAATTTCAGACATATCGGATGAGTAGTTTTTAATAATAATTTTTTTAACATTTTACTAGGCCGCCACTTTGTTTCGCCATATTGGATTTTTACCAAAATCTTATCAAGCCATCACCATATGACCTTTGATTTTTGACCAAATTTTGAAGTCAATCGGGTAAGTAGTCTCTAAGCTATGCCGTGAACTGACAGACACACAGAAAAGACCGACGACGGAGTTGATAAAACAATATTTTTTGGCATCTAGCGACGCTAAAACGTAAAGATGTGTAAAAATGAGAGGGTGACTTTTTCACCACGATTACAAACATTTTAATTGACCGCTATTTTGTTCGGCCATCTTAGTACCACTATTTTACTAGTTGATCCCTATACCACAGTTAGTTATGGCACACAATTTCAAACCATTAAGCAATTTTTTCAGGCTGAATTTTGAAATATTTTATTAGGCCGCCATTTTCTTCCCCTATTTTGGATTCGTACCAAAATATTTCCAATATTATACTTGATGTTTTTGTAAAATTTGAGATAAATTTGATAAGTAGTTTTTTAATAATAATTTTTATTACATTTCACTAAGCCGCCATTTTGTTTCGCCATATTGGATTTTTACCAAAATGTTACCAGGTCATCCTCATATGACCCTTAATTTTTGACCAAAATTTGAAAGTCAATTGGGTAAGTACTTTTTTAGCTACGCCGCGAACAGACAGACAGACGGAATTGAGAAAACATGTTTTTCGTCATCTAGGGATTCTGAAACGTGAAGATCTGAAAAAATCTCGGAGAGTGATTACAATACTTTCCTTTTACGAGGGAAGTAAAAATCCATAAAAATTTTTAGGGAAGGGTGCTAGTCCACAAAACAAGCACTGCGTTTGTTGCTCTGTATGTCGAATTCAAAACATCAAATCCAAAATGTACAAATTAAAAAAAAATTGGTAAATTCCTTTATCCCGGAGATTCCCTCGTTACAAATGTTTCCTTTAACTAAGAATAGTGAAGTGCGACCAAGACTAGTTCCCCACATAGTCATTCAGTAACACATATAGACTGTCATTTTAAAAATTTTTATTGGGAGCCAGTTTGTTCCACAATATTGGATTCATACTAATATTTTACAAATGACTACCTCTGCCACACTTGATTTCTGGACAAAATTTAAAATAAATTAAGTAAAGCTGTTCTAAACTTATTTTATAAAAAAATCATTAGATTGCCATTTTGTTCCGTCATGTTCGTATTAAAATTTTAGCAGTATATCTGAATTTCACCCTTAATTCTGGTCCAAAATTTAAAAAAGCGAGTGTTTCACTATATAGTCAAATTTATCCTAAAGTTTGAAAGAAAAACCATTTGAGTATATATTACGTTCATTAATTTTTATTTATTAAAAAAGTTTTCACAGTAAAAAAGGTAAGAAAACAAATGTTTCAGTTATATACACGGACTACAACGGCGTCTAAGTGAAAAAAAAACGATACTTCATCAGGTATATAGTTGATTATGCTTTACAAGGGAATTTTCAAAACCCTTTTTGGAAAAATTGCTATAGGTACCTTAATAAAAAAAAGTATATTCATTTTTTCTAGAAACACTGCATGTAGAATTAAAAAAAAATATTCTCCTTAACTTTAAAAAATTGACATTAGCTGAATAAAAAATACTTTTATTTTTAACAGCTGCTAATCGCATACCTAGGACCCTTTTAGGTTTTAAAATATTAGACTCTAAATATACCCTAAAATTCTAGTGATCTATTTATTTTAGGCATCAGTTGAAATATTTCCACATGATATACCAGGCTACATAATAATAAATTTTTGCGGTTTTTTTGATATATGAACATTTGGTAAGCTTTTTGACAAAGTATTTGAAATTTTGAAGATCCAGGCAATCTCGATCTACTAGTGTCTAGAAGGTGCTGCAGTAATTCGGATGCCGCAAATGTCCAGAGATAACTTAGTATTTTGTAAAAGTGAAAAAATAAGGCTAGAAATTATTGAGGCGAATGAAGTATCAAAGCTTCATCATTTAATCAGGTAAGTAATACAAGATTACCATCTGCAAAAAAAACTCAGGTAGATCGTCGTTTTTGAAATAATGCAAACCAAGCATTTTAGCCTCATCTACTAAGTTAGAAATAAATAAATGATTAAAAATAGAAACACTTAGAAAAGAAACTATTGGATTGGAACAACTTATACATAATATGTGTTCTTGAAAAAGAATTAACCAATTTGTCAATAAAATAAATGAAATGTTTATTTAAAACAAAATATTATAATTTTGAAGAAATTTATAATTCCAAAGTGAAATAGATTGAGAGTTTAGACATGAAATAAAGCGATCTTTTAAAAGCACAAAAAGAAAATGCTGCATTAGTGGAGCAGAATTTCTCTTTAACAATAAAAATATTAATCATTCAGAATAAAAAAAGAACTTTGAAATGATATCCAAGAGTTAAACATAATTAGTGGGAATATGATAACATCAAGAACTTGCCTTGACTATAAAAATAAATCTTACCATCAAGAAATAGAACAGCTAAAAGGCTAAACATTTTAATAATCGTATAACGAATACTAATTTTTTAACCACAGGAATACGAAAAGTTCGATGAGTTATTGTTACGATATTTACCTCAAACAAAAATACTTTACATAATAAAATAAGGAGCTTCCTCTACAGGCATAGCATATATATTTCTGTATTAAGTAAGAATTTTGATTTTAGTGACATAATTTTAGTGAAAGATCGTTTAGATAACTTTAAAAATTGCAAAACGCTACCTGTTTTTAATATTTATAATAAACTGAGTAGATGTAGATATAGCATAGATATTGCAGCAGCAATTATTTTTGGTAAATTTGATGATATCACGGAAATAATATTTTAAGTTCAACTATCAACATAACTTTGAACTAATAAAACTTAAAATCAAATGTATTCTTCTTACGAACTCACATCAGCAGCTCTCGGCTATCAAACAAAATAATTGTTATTGAGCTATTGAGAGAATGAAAGTGTACATTTGTCGATAATAAACTTAATGATGTTCGCTTACATCAGATGTTATTGTATCTCATCCCCATCTCGAATTTTACAATTGAGAAAACGCTTACTTCAAATAGCACTAAAAGGGACGATGATTTTTAGATTAGTTGATGTTAAATCAGATAATATTATAATCAATATACTATTATTAAATATTTATTTAGTTGAAGTTGTATCAATGAGTTCGAGCTGTTTTTAGAAAATATTAATTATCCTAACATCTTTCTCTAACGGACCATTAGGTTAAAGCAGATAAACCATTATCCCTAATAAATTGTACTATAATTTCTAAATTCTATAATTCCAATTGCATTCGTGGTGGTATTGTAATACTTGTCAAAGTTGGTTTGAGCTTTCTATTGTCTACTCAACAAATTTAAATTTGTTTATTGCCTGTATTTATAGGCCTCCTAATCCAAATGTTAATACATTTTTTTTAAGACTGAAAATGTTTATGACTCCTAGCCTTGCAGTTCTGGTTAATCATAATTTACTGTTGAACAAACTTAAAATCTACAGGTTTAAGGAGCTATTCAGGAATAGTTTAATTCCTGTTTATCAGTAGTACATCATCTGATCTTAGTGTGGTTGTAGGTGTATTACAAGGATCAGTTTTAGAGATTCTTCCATTTTTAATGTATATATAAGATATTTCTACGGTTATAAAGCTCATGTTTTATACTTTTGATTTATTGCTGTGTTTTCGTATAAAATCAACCAGTGTGCGGCGCTGGCGGCGGTAATGGTATCATCCTGGATAAAAATTTGCGCAAGTGACTCATTTTTTTTGTAAAATAACATGATCGCAGACAAAATATTACATGTACCTTATGCATTAAGGTATTTTTTTTACTCTGTGATTGCGGTTCACAATTTCCAAACTTTTCAGGTTTAATAAAATTACTAAAATCGGGTTAGTTGTAAAAATAAAATTGATATTAATATTGTCAAACATCTGAAATCTTTTCGATTGGTGTTAGATGTTTCAGAAGTATTTTTAATATTTTTCATAGGAAAATACCTAAATTCTTTAACATTGTTTATTTTTTTAATTTTTAGTTATAAAATGAATCTCACTTAGACAAAAGATTTATGGTAATTTCTAAACTCCATTTTAAGGAGCTACTTTTTTTAAAATTTCTACATCAAGTGGAGAAAATTAAAAATAAACAATTCTAGGATTCTATCAAGGGAATTTTAGAGCATTTCTATTAAATAAAACACAAAGTCTTGGCCTCAGTGAAATATTTTGAGAAATCTAAGGTGACACGTGTTTCGTTCTTGCAAGCATCATCGAACCTACAATATTGGAAGAACCTGATATACTAATTATACAATTAAAAAATAATATTAAGTATAGCTACCTTAACACATTTAAAACAACAAACCCGGGTACAAAATAAGAATAAATATAAACAACAAATCACACGTTACATCTTAGACGTACAACAATAATAATGACAGGCTGAATATTTGTGTATTGATGTATGAATATGCTCACAAAACTTAAAACGAGCCCATGTAGTTAAGTGTGTTAATAAAACTTTAAAAGAAGAATACATGTCAGTGTCAATTGTCACACGACTGGTCCGTAAATAAGGTTAAAATTAAATAAACCATGCTAATTATTAATATTATTAAAGATGAGATGGGGTTCGAAATTAAATACGTCATTAACAAAGGTGAGAACTGGACTTTTCTTGGCTTTAGTTATTTCCATTTTTTCAATAAATCTGATTTCCATCCCTTGGAACACTCATGTAACATATTTATATTTTCAGCTACAGCAAAGGTGTGTCCTGAAGCTAATAGGTGGTTCGCAAATGCAGTTTTAGTCTCCGTTATTTTCGAATTTTTATATTTATTAAAGAGATTTACATGTTCTTGTACTCTGGTAGAAATCTTCCTCCCAAACTGGCCAACATACACAGCAGGACATCGCTACAACTCAACGAATACACTCCAGATTTTGAGAATCTATAAATCTTATGCTTTATTTTAACTAAATTTCTTTTAACAGTGTTTATAGTTTTAAATGCAATAGATATGTTAAAATGTCTAAATAATTTTGCTATTTGTAAGGAAATATTATCAAAAAATGTTATATATTTATATTGGTTGTTATTTTTATCAGATTAAGGGTGTATTATATTATAAGAGAATTTATATTTGTTGACAAATTTAAAATAAATTTTATTGATGGAACATATAGGAAAACCGTTATTAGCTGCTATCTGTTTTATTGTGTTGACTTCTTTGTAAAAAGCATTTTTTTTTAAATTTCGTCAATAGTTTGCAAAGTAAAATGTATTAGACATGTACATTAAAAAAAAACACAAAATAAGTTATCTTTTTTAGATTTGTTACTTATTAGAAAAAATAATAAAATACATTTTGAAATTTACAGAAAACAGTCAGCTACTGAATATATAATTCAATTTACTTTACTACTCACATAAATTCGCAGCATTCAATCAACACAACACAATAAAACAGAGAGCAGCTAATAACGATTTTTCTATGTTCCATCAATAAGCTTTATTTTAAATTTGTCAACAAATATAAACTCTCTTATAATATAATACACCCTAAGTCTGACAAAAATAACAACCAATATAGATTTTTTGGCAATATTTCCTTAAAAATGGCAAAATTACTTAGACATTTTAACATATCTATTGCATTTAAAACTGTAAACACTCTTAAAAAAAATTTAGTTAAAATTAAGGATAAGACTTATAGATTCTTATAGAACCCCATCTCATGTTTAATAATATAAATAATAATTACCATTGTTTATTTAATTTTAACCTTATTTACGCACCAGTCATGTGACAATTGACACTGACATGTATTCTTCTTTTATAGTTTTATTAACACACTTAACTACATGGGCTCGTTTTAAGTTTTGTGAGCATATGCAACTATCAATATTCAAAGATTCAGCCTCTCCTTATTATTGTTGTACGTCTAAGATGTAACGTGTGATTTGTTGTTTATATATATATTCTTATTTTGTACCTGGATTTTTTGTTTTAAATGTGTTAAGGTAGCTATACTTAATATTATTTTTTAATTGTATAATTAGTATATTAGGTTTTTCAATATTGTAGGTCCGATGATGCTCGCAAAAGCGAATCAGGTGTCACCTTAGGTTTTTTAAAGTATTTGACTGAGACCAAGACTTTGTGTTTTATTTAATAGAATTATAAACAGGTCTCTTTGAGAAATTTGGTCGATTTTTTCCAACTATTAACATTTGATGGGGTATTATTTGACTTTTAAATTTGACCTGCTCTAAATTTAAGAATAATTATAAAATATTGAAGCAATTTAATTTTTTGAGACACCCTACGCACAGAAACATTAATGAGCCAAAAATTAAGTGATAATTATTTATCGTGCGCCTGTACATGTAGTTAAAAAATTGTTATTTTGTGCTTAGTATTACAAATTAAAATATATTTAAAGGCACAAGCACAAAATCAAAATCTAAATTTAAAATCATTAAAATCATTAAATCCTTTGACAGAAATGGAAAGATGTATGTATTTATATCTATAAGGTGAGGTTTCTTTTACTTAAAGTCGACACGAGACGACATTCTCGTCTGGTCTCGTCTCAAGTGTCGAGTTTGAATGGTATCGAGACGAGACGAGATGAGAGTACAAATTTTGTCTCGTTTCGCCGCAAGATTATATGTAACTTTTCAAAGATAATATGGAACTTATTACCATAGTTAACTAATGATAAGATGTAACAATTTCTTCTGATGAAATATTTTATTTAGAGAAAATATAAGGTCATATGAACTTAAAAATGTAAACGAAAGATTAGAAAAATACATATTTTGTGAAATATTAAACATAAGGAAAGGATTACTAAAAAAACACACAAACACCTTGACTTTTTTGTAACCTAAAATATCTAAATTCGCATTTATTTTACTATCACCCTCTACTTCATATTCCCTGGAGTTTTTAAAATTTTTTTACATACCACTCTTGGCCATAATTTTTTTATAATTGTATTTAGCTGATTGTGTGATCTTAGTTACTTTTTATTTCTACAAGCAGTGCAGTTTTATCCACTAAGCGGTTTAAGCGTCCTCTTAAGGCTTTGACCTTAAATAGAACAAGACGCCAACGCGCGCTGCACATGGAACTAGCAAGTTTATTCCACCGTTTGAACTGTGCCTTAGGATAGCTTTTTAATCGCTCAGATATTCTTAAATAATTAATATTTTAAACAATTTTGTCGCCATATAAAACCGGTAAACAGACATAATAGCAGTGGTAATAAAAATCACTTTAAGCCAAATAAATCGGTAAATTCGCCCTTACCCACAACTTGCCTCGTACAGAACTTTACTATATAAATATAACATAGCCTATGTATACCGCGTGTACAACTAAGAAGGGAGACCGGCCGTATCTCAGTAACCACTTGTCTTACGGTCTTCGGGAAAAAAAAATTATATAGTAAATCCGCCAAGAGAAATCGCTGGAAATTATTTTTAACCTCGAAAAATTGCCACTAGGGGGCGCAACAAGAACTTTAAATCGTAAAGGTCGATTTTTTTCTGAATTTACGTAGTTAAAGTGTGTCGAAAATATAAGCGTAGTATTCTTCAAAAAGTTGCGCAACTTTTTGCTATTTATCATTTTTTTCTATTTTCAATAATAAAGTGATGGTGGAAGGTCAAACATTTTTTGTTTCAAACGTTGATATCTCTGTTTTGAATAAACCGATATTATTGAATTTGGTCTTAAAAAAAGGACTTTTTTCGCTCTATTTGCGGTGCTATTAACGGTCACAAAATTTATTTTGCTACTGGTCGCTAGATGGTGTTTTTCTGGAATTCTTCAAATAATACGGATTTTCTTAAAAAAGTCAAATGGTATGATATAATTTTTTTGTCACATTTTATTTTGTGGTTATGAAGGGTATTAGAAAGTGAAATAAAAAAACCAGGTCCGTATTTAAATTAAGAAAATTGATGATGGTCTCTCGAATCCGAAACGTCGGATTGAAAACCTTACTACACCGAATTATAGAGGAGAAAAAGTGCCAATGGTAAAGTGAAAGTTATTTTCATCTGTTGTTTCAACTTAACCTAAAATTTGAAAAATTTTGAGAATAAAATGATGCAAATTAAATCGCTACTTCCATATCATCTTTAGATTTCCATAAAACATTAAATTAACTCAAAAATTGAAATCTGTATATACGAAAATCCATAAATCTACATATTACTTATTATATAGCTACTTTCCGCTCCGATGGGAAAGTGAACTTGCATAACCTGCATTATTGCTCGGACCATAATCCTCTCTGGATGCGAGAAGTGCAGAGTCAGGGTCGTTGGAGCGTCAACATTTGGTGCGGCATAATAAACAACCGAATTATCGGCCCAGTATTTTTCGATAAATCACTAAATGGGCGGACTTATTTAGATTTTCTCGAAAATCAGCTGCCAGTTTTGCGTGAGGGCATAACTTAGACACCCTATTCTTCCAACATGACGGCTGGCCAGCTCACTACTCAAATAATGTCAGACGGTTCCTAGATGGGCGTTTTCCTGGAAGCTGGATAGGGAGGGGCAGTATATTTACCTGGCCCTTTCGTTCCCCCGATTTGACGTGTCTACACTTTTACGTCGGGTCGCCTTAAGGATTTAGTGTACCAAAATAGACCAACAACAAGGGAGGACTTCATCAACCGAATTAGAAATGCAATCCAGAGGATACCAGCTGCAAAAATAGAAGCTGCAGTAAATTCTACCGTAGAAAGACTCCGTCTATGTATCGAGCATGATGGTAGACATTTCCAACAGTTCATTCGACACCAATAGTTAATTAATAAACAATTTCCTTGTTATTTATAGCATTTTTTTTATATCATCCCTGCTTTTGTACACAACAATATGTGGAGTAGCAGGAAATAGCACAGCAAAGAATGAAGCATAAACTCTTTCTTTGGTGTCTTATTTCCTGCTAATTCTTTTACTGTTTAGTTTTTTATGTTCTGGCTTACAATAAATATAATATCATTTCATTTCAATATATTTTTTCTAAAATTGTAGTAAAATTTAAACGATGGATAAAAATAGCTCTCACTTCACCCTTGGGCACTTTTTCTCCTCTAACAATTGGTGAAGTTATTTTTTTAATCTAACGCTACTTTCAGATTCGAGCGACTATCATCAACTTTCTTGATTTGAAAAAAAATCGGGTAACATAAACATAACATAAATAAATACTAAGGTTATAAAGTAGAAGGGACGAAAATCAAAAATTTCGTAAAAAATCGAGTAATATGTCGATTTGGTTTTCGGGTGTATCTACAGTTATTGTGTTACATCTCGTAAAGATGATGTGGAAGTAGTGATTCAATTTGCAGCGTTTTTTTCTCAATATTTCTCAAATTTTAGGTTAAATTGAAATGATAGATAAAAATAACTTTCACTTTACCATTGGCACTTTTTCTCCTCTACAATTCGGTGTAGTTAGTTTTTTAATCGGAAGTTTCGGATTTGAGCGACCATCATCAAATTTCTTAAATTAAATATGGACCTGGTTTTTTTTCACTATCTTATACCCTTCATAACAACAAAATAAAATATGACAAAAAAGTCATATCCTACTATTTGATTTTTTTTTAAATCCGTATTATTTGAGAAATTCCAGAAAAACGCCTTCTAGCGACCAGTAGCAGAATAAATTTTTTTAACCGTTAATAGCACCGCAAATCGAGCGAAAAAAGCCCTTTTTTAAGACCAGATAAAATCGGTTCATTCAAAACAGAGATATCAACGTTTGAAACAAAAAATGTTTGACTTTCCCCCACCACTTTATCATTGAAAATAAAAAAAAAATTAAAAAGCGAAAAGTTGCGTAACTTATTGAAGAATACTGTGCTCATATTTTCTATACACCTTAACTATACAAATTCCAAAAAAATCGACATTTAAGATTGAAAGTTCTTGTAGCGCCCCCTAGCGACAATTTTTCGAGGTTAAAAGTAATTTCCAGCGATTTCTCTTGGTTGATTTACTATATAATTTGGTTTCCTGAAACCGCAAGACAAGTGGTTCCTGAGATACGACCGACCTCCCTTCTTAGTTGTACACCCGGTACATATAGTTATCTGGTAATAACTTTATACATATCCTATAAACTGTAATTCATTTAATTTTTTTTTAGTTTTGATTTTTGATCACAATTTGAATTCAATCAGAAAAGTAATTTTTCAGCTGTCGTGTACAGAGAGACGACTTAGTATTATAATTGTATCATATCATTATCTGACAATCGTTGCATTTGAAACCATAGAAACAAAATTTTTAAATTACGTTCAGGCATACTGGACACAAAAATATTTCTCCTCTATTTGATGTACGTATAAAAAATTTAGAGTAGCACTGTAAACGAAACGCAGTATTTACTTTATAAATAAATTAAAATAAGTTAATACGCATATAAATAGAACAAAGAGGAGTGATGTGAAATGTGTTTTAAAACACTTGGTATTCTAAATGAATAATTTAACAAGTAATAACAAAAATTATTAATTTCCCAATTTTAATGTAAATTACATATTAAACTTTTTTCTTTAAAGGTTATAGTAATGTTTAACTATAATGAACTAACCATAAAATGCCTTGAATTAAGGCAGAATAATGCGACTAGAGTATAATATGTAAATTACTGCCATAGTTTAACAAAACAAAAATAACAATGGCTTGTAGCACCGTAATATATGTACTTGTATATTTAAAATCTAATATTTATGCGTATCGCAAAAGCCACACAAAATTTACTTGCTCAAATTAACAATTTATTTAAAGGGCATTGTTTTCTAGATTAACAAATGAAATAATTTTAACACTGTTATTCGCTAACGCGGTCTGTTAGAAAATTTGGGAAAATATTCGAAGTTGTTAAATTAAAAATGTACTAGATTAGTTAGACATTCTTATGTGAGAAAAAAAATTACCGGTAAGTTAAAAAATACAATAGTTAAAATGCCTTCGCCCAATCTCAGCTACTCTATTAGCGAATGCTGGAGGTGATTTAATATCATAGAAGAGAATGGAAGTAAGTAGTCTATACCGATGGCAGAGGGACATATCAAGAACTCGTTTTCAGGCTATTCAAATAATGTCCGGAGTATTCCCAAAATATACGCTTTAGACTTTTCAATTTTCTATTTTCGTTCAGATCTACCATTTATGACATTTTTTTTTCAAATATTTATTTTTCTTCGACTTTATACATTTCTATACAAAAATCGCTGGAATCTGGCTCTCGTCACAAAAAGTAGTAAGCAAATAAAAGTGTAAGTATTTATGTTGTATAGGGTAATTACAAATGACTCCATCACTTTTTAAATTTTAGGTTTACTAGCAAAGGATTAATATAAGAGTTATAGATAGGAGCCTATCTATCCAAAAAAATAAATTTATTCTTATACAGGGTGTAACAAATAAACACTTCAACCCAAATTTACATATTTTTAAACGAAATGCTATAAATAAATTTAAATAATTTTATGTAACATACTATGTCTCTAAAATCCTTTGTTTTGAAGTAATTGATATCGGAATATAGCTATATGTGTCAGCTTAATGGCCTGTAGATAGAATCCTAGTTTAAAGCAAAATAATTTGCACTCACTTTTTTTTAGTCTCGAACGATCACCTAATATCAACCTCCGGTTTGACCGGACGCACGTTCCGATTTTGACACCTTAATATCAAGAAGTGACACACTGATACCAAATTCCGGTTTTACTGAAAGTTGATATCAGGTGTCTTATTTTGTTCCAAGTTAATTGTAAACTTAGAAAAAATAGCCATTTTCAAATATCAATTACACCAAAACAAAGAATGCCTGTTACATTCAAAATATTTATTCACCGTAATATCTAAATATGTAAAAACATATAGGGTACGCCATTTAACAAATTATAACTCTGAGTTGCCCCGGACTATTATTACGCCCTCTATACGAACAAATTTAATCTTACAAAATTCAAGCTGCTACGTGTAACTTCTATACGAAATATTTTTTTGTAAACTCAAATTTTAAAAAGTAAAGGGGAGAGGCTGCATTTATAATCAATCATCCTATACTCATCGACAACCCTCATTCGCACCCTACTATAACGCTAAAACATTCCACAAAGTTTTTACCCGAAAATTATTGAACTGGCCTTCAGCGGCCAAACCAACACAGGACATCGTGAACGAGAGCGATCGCAGAGTAGAATTTAATTCTGTTAATAACAAAAGAGTTTCCGCCTCATTTGATGAAGGTGAATAATAATCATACTTAATCCAAACAAGTACTTGACGTAAACATACAGCTCCCAATAAAACACAACAGTAAATACAGTACAATATTTTCATTTTCTCTCCTCAACTGGTCCCGCGTTGCTTTGAATAAACCTTCAGAATGCTAACCCATTCCCATAGTAAGATCCCTAAAAAAGCAAACGGAACTGACCCGTTTATTACCATTCTGTCGCCCGCAGGTCAAGGCGAATCATGTTAGCGATTACTGGCATAGTCGTCTCCCGGATTTTGAGGATAAAGCTGGCTTCATAAGCGTATTTCTTAGGAAATATGAACAGTAGATCAAGATTTTTTGTGATATATGACAGGACCTATTTTGATCTAAGGGAATTTTCTGACATTTGCCATGATGTAGTCGGTACTTGTGAATTTAAAGAGGATCTTGTGGGAAATTGTAAGGAAAAAGTAATCTTTTTTGTAAACATTTTTGCTATTTTGACAAAAATCATATTATTTCAATAATGTGGGGAATTATTTTTATCCGCTCAATTCTTAGGATTCATATTCTTACAGAAATGTCATGTGAAAGATATTTTCTTTAGTCTGACAAAGCAAGTTATAAATGAAAGATTTCCATATCTAGGAAAGGTAAATGAAAAAAGGTAAAATATCAGAGAAAGAAGTGAAAATGTTTAAAAATAAATTAACTTTTCAGCGGAAGGAGTGTTAAAAACTCCGCAATCTATTCTGGTCAACGGAATTATACTGTCAAATAATACGAGGTAGCAGGGATCACTGACTTTCGCTTCAAAAAATTCTACAAACAATGGTAAGAGGAACCGTGGAGAGCAAAATATATGGTTGATAAAGCCCTTGATAGGTGTGTCTTAATAATATTTGTGTAAACGTTAACCCCCATATTCACTAAAAAGGTTTAAGAGTTTAATTTTTTAGTTTTAAAGTTTACAAAATGGAGATAAGACAAAGAAAAATTAACTCATTTACACAATGCTGGAACATTCAGTTGGAACTTTAGCAGCTTTTAAAATATGTATGAGTGGTGGGGTCATTTCGAACTCGAAAGAATATTTTTACGGATTCCTTCAAACAAAAAAGTAAATAAAAAACAAAAAAATAAATAAAATACAATAAACCAATTAAAGCCTTATTTTCAAACAGAAAGCATAACAATAATTAGGAGATATAAAAATGATGCAAAAACCTGTTTTTCGATTTTTGATCACAGAAACGTGAGATTGGCTAAGCTATTTCGAAATCGAAAGTTGATGAAAGAGTGACACTTTTTTTTTCGCCATTAATCAAGGCCACCACGTTTTGAGTTTGAATGATGATCGGTTCTTAATGAAAAATACGTAAACTTTCAAATGTGTAGCCGTTCCGATTTTGACACCTTAATATCAACAAGTGACACACTGATACCAAATTCCGGTTTTACTAAAACTTGATATCAGGTGACTTATTTTGTTCCAAGTTAATTGTAAACCTAGCAAAAATAGCTATTTTCAAATATCAATTACCCCAAAACAAAGAATACTTGTTACATACAAAATATTTATTCACCGTAATATCTAAAAACGTAAAAACATATAGGGTACGCCATTTAACAAACTGTAACTCTGAGTTGCCCCGCACTATTATTACATCCTCTATAAGAACAAATTTAATATTACAAAATTCAAGCTGCTACGTGTAACTTCCATATGAAACATTTTTTTGTAAACTCCAATTTTTAAAAGTAAAGGGGAGAGGCTGCATTTATAATCAATCATCCTGTACTCATCGACAACCTTCATTCGCACCCTATTATAACGCTAAAACATTCCACAAAGTTTTTACCCGAAAATTATTGAACTGGCCTTCAGCAGCCAAACCAACATGGGACAGCGGGAACGAGAGCGGTCACAGAGTAGAATTTAATTCTGTTAATAACAAAAGAGTTTCCGCCTCATTTGTTGAAGGTGAATAATAATGATACTTAATCCAAACAATTACTTGACGTAAACATGCAGCTCCCAATAAAACACAACAGTAAATACGGTACAATATTTTCATTTTCTCTCCGCAACTGGTCCCGTGTTGTTTTGAGTAGACCTTTAGAATGCTAACCCATTCCCATAGTAAGATCCCTAAAAAAGCAAATGGAACTGACCCGTTTATTACCGTTCTGTCGCCCGCAGGTCAAGGCGAATCATGTTAGCCGTCACTGGCATAGTCGTCTCCCGGATTTTGAGGATAAAGCTGGCTTTCAAGATCATTCTTTCTGATATATGACCGGATCTTTTTTGATCTAAGGGAATTTCCTGACATTTGCCATGATGTAGTCGGTACTTGTGAATTTAATGAGGATCTTGTGGGAAATTGTAAGGAAAATGTAGGCTTTTTTGTAAACATTTTTGCTATTTTGACAAATCATATTATTTCAATAATGTGGGGAATTACTTTTATCCGGTCAATTTTTAGGATTCATAGTCTCAAAGAAATGTCATGTGAAAGACATTTTCATTAGTCTAACAAAGCAAGTTATAAATGGAAGATTTCTATATCTAGGAAAGGTAAATGAAAAATGGTAAAATATCAGAGGAAGAAGTGATTATGTTTAAAAATAAATTAACTTTTAAGCGGAAGGAGTATTAAAAACTCTGCAATCTACTCTGGTCAACGAAATTATACTGTCAAATAATACGAGGTAGCAGGGATCACTAACTTTCTAGGTTTAAAAAAATTTAAAAATTCTACAAACAATGGTAAGAGGAACCCTGGAGAGCAAAATATATGGTTGATAAAGCCCTTGATAAGTGTGTCTTAATAATAGTTGTGTAAACGTTAACTCCCGTATTGATTAAAAAGTTTAAGAGTTTTATTTTTTAGTTTTAAAGTTTACAAAATGGAGATAAGATAAAGAAAAATAAACTCATTTACACAATGCTGGAACATTCAGTTGGAACTTTAGCAGCTTTTAAAATATGTATGAGTGTTGGTGTCATTTCGAACTCGAAAGAATATTTTTACAGATTTCTTCAAACAAAAAAGTAAATAAAAAAATATATAAAATACAATAAACCAATTAAAGTCTTATTTTCAAACAGAAAGCATAACAATAATTAGGAGATATAAAAATGAATCAACAGCTGTTTTATGCTCATTATTTCTTAAGTGCTAGTCATTCTTAATGGAAATTTGGATTTGATTTATCTCATTTTCTGTTAGCCGAAAGAGAAAACTATTAGGAAAAAAATATAGGGCGTGCAATTTGCAACATTTCTGGTCTGGGATTGAAGTTTATATATTTCGTTCCCGAAAAGATAGAGGTCGTCAAAGTTGCAAAAACCTGTTTTTTCGATTTTTGATCACAGAAACGTGTGATGGGATTGATGAAAGAGTGATACTTTTTTTTTTCGCCATTAATCAAGGTCACCACGTTTGAGTTTGAATGATGATCGGTTCTTCATGAAAAATACGTAAACTTTCAAATGTGTAGCCGTCTAAATTTTCCAAAACGGTATCCATCAGTGTATACATATCTATTTGATATAAAACGGATTTTATATCTTTGAGAATAATCGGTGTAAGTTCTCGTAGTAATGTTGGGTTAATTTTTGTTAAAAGTTAACACTGAGGGATGGTGTTCTTCGAGTATTTGATTCATTAAGTGCAGTAAAGAAAACTGCATTGTTCAGCATTTAAAAAAAAATAAGAAAAACTATTGCCTCATCGATACCATCGGAGTGTGGTCTGCTCGCATGAGAATGGCTTTTTGGTTAAATAATAATGTCTTTCAAGAAAATAATATATTTTCTGGCTTCAGCACACACCACATCTATTTCGAGGACACGTTGTACTGCGTTCTATGATTTTTAGTCCTCACATTTATCGATGCTACTCATAATCGTTGTATTTGTCGAAGGCTGCGTCACAATACTAACAGCTGCATTCTTCCTTTTATTCAGCCTTAATTTTGCGATTGATCTTGTTGATTTGCCACAATTTTTGAAGTTAAAATGTTCATCTGCGGTTGATGATTATTGCGATGATGTTCCTGCGTATTCCTCGGACATGTTGAGACGGAAATATTGTTTTACGTACTACTGTTTAACTCTTTGCGGTACGGAAAAATCGTCAAAAATAAAATACTAGCGGTACGCAAATACTTTTTTTATTATTTTTAAGAAAAAAGCAAATTAACATAATCAGAGCATATTATTAAAAGTAAAAAAAAATTAAAAAACTCAAATTTTAAAATATTTTTTCAAAAAACACTAGGTACATTTTTTGTTCCACCATAATACTACGATATATGTTACTTTCTATGGTACGCTTGAAAACAGGATTTATTTTTTCCCAAACAAAGCGGAACTTCACATACACTGCACTTCCAATTCGTACGGGTTTCAAATTCTTTTGTACTGCAAGCTGCGCATCTACGCCGTGTTGTACGAATGGGTTGATGAGCACTTTGGGACAATCTTATAGATTTTGGCTGGCAAGGTTTACGTTTTTTCACGGGAACTGGTAATCTATTGTCTGATGAGGACTGTATAGATAATACCATTTTATCTGCTACCAAATGTTCCACAATGGCTAAGCGAAATTCTTTCATTTTCATTTTGGGTTGGTCTTCTAATAATGTATAAAGCACAAACGCGTTTACAACAGCAGCATCGATAAAAAAAACATGATTCGATGCCACCATTTCTTACTTTTACGGTCGATCCCATAAACTGCTCGCATCTGATCAAACTTGTCAACTGAGTTCATATGTTTGTTATAGTCAGTAAGTGCCATTGGACAAGGGACATTCTCAGTGGTCCATCTTTGGATTTCCTTTTCACTTCGGTTGTCTCACTTGGATTGTGGAAATTTGATAACAAATGAACTGAACGTTTATCACACCATTTGAATGCGGAAAGATTTGCACTTGTAAACCATTCGCAATCTCCTCTCTTCATGTATTTATCTCCTAGAAATATGGGCAAATCTTTTCTATTACTCCTCACAGTACCACAAGCGTATATCCTTTTCTCGTGTAGTTGTTTCAGTAAACTTATACTTGTAAAAAAATTGTCAAAGAATACTCGATGGTACTTATTTTCTAACCCTGCAGTCAATTGTAAGACTACTCTAGTTCCCAAACTTTTCTCCACTGTAGAACCAGTTTTTCCAGTATAAATGTCGAAGTCATAACAGTAACCTGTCTTATCTGCTAACACCCAGACTTTGTAGCCCTTCTTAACTGGCTTTGCAGGCATATACTGTTTGAGACTAGAGCGGCCTTTAAATTTAATCATCGATTCGTCTACTGCGACGTATTCGTGAGGACTCAAACAAGATTGAAAATTGGTTTTCAACATTTCCAAGAAAGGTCTAATTTTGTATAATTTATCAAAGTTATCCGTATCTCTACCAGGCATAAGGTTATTGTCGTTGAGGTGTATATTGCTAAGAAGCCAACCAAAACGGTGTACATTCAATAACTTACTGATATAGTTGTCATGTAGAATTGGACGTGTACTCCAATAATCGCGATAAGATGGCAACCTTTTTACTCCCATCAACAAATTTATTCCAATAAATGAACACATTTCAGAATTATCTGTTGGCTTGTAGCCTTTACCAGTTTTTTGGAGGTTCTGTTGAGCGTAGAGGTTTGTCTGAAATACCATATGATCAATAATCTCATCTGTCATTAATAATTTGAATATATTATAAGGTGTCCATTCACCAACATTTTTTGAAGCTTCAGTTAGTCCAGAATAAGCTTCAAATTCAAAAGGTTGTGGTATTTGAGTAGTATCTTTATTCCACTGTATTTTGTATTTCTTTTTGAGCTCACATAACGGAATAAGATCCTCCGGTTCCCATTCATTGGACTCTTCATTGGATTCTTCTGATAATAGTACATCTTCAGGTGGATTAGCACTTAGCTCCGGCTCCTCAGGATTATCACCAGAGTCACTGTCATCATCCGAACCAATATCTGATGGAATACCAACATATTCAAAATTCGAATTCTCGATATCATCAATTTCTTGATAAAAATCACTTTCGTTCCAACCATGAAGTCGAAAAGGTAGTGGCTCTTCAGTCCGTTTACTCGTCATATTTAAAGACAATTCACCATGCAGAAATATTCTAAACTAGACAAAACTAATAGCTTACCCTTTGTGTGATACGCTTACCCCACAATAAATGAACAAATCCAACTGGGCAAAGTTTTACCGGCTTAGCTGCCAATGATTTTGGATTATTATACCTAAAAATAACCTTTCATGTACGGTGGTACAAAATTCAACCCACAGAGAAAAAAGTGTTTTTCAAGTGACCAACGTACCTCAAAGAGTTAATTGGGGACGAACTTTGAGAATTACGAGATCTTTCAAATTTAAATAATGTGCACATTATGTTTTGGATTGTGATAAACTTTAAGATGTACAGGGTTTTCTCGTATATTTTTCCACCCACCTAGAGAGTTTATTTGAATAGATATGGAAATGTCGTAAATACAAAAGTTGTTGGTTTTTTTATGGAGATTTAGAATATTATATCATTAGTGCGAAAATATTATTGGAAATGTCAAATTTTGACAGGTTGTCAGTTTTTTTTAATGAAACTCCCTGTATATTAAATTATATTCTTGAAGATCTTTTTTTTCTAATTTTAAATATATATATTTTAATATATTCTGTCAATTAGTTTTGGATATATAAGCGTTTAAACATTAAAGAAAAGGTAAGGTAATTTGCGCTAAAACCTAGTGAGCCATGGTCAAGACAATTGCAATGAACGACGCCTTTTTAACATTTACCGGTCAGAAGTAATTATTTACGAGCATTTTTAATATCTAATACGTTGGACGATGGGTTATTCGGAAGAAGAGAAACTACATTTACATGGTAAAAATGCATCGATAGCTCATAACGAATATCATAGACGGTTTCCAGATAGACCAACACCGACTTGTAGGACAATATTAAACATCACTAAACAATGGAATGAAAGAAAAATACTTAAGCGAAAAGTTAGAATAGTGGAAAGAAACGCTGAAGAAGATTTAAATATTTTATTATATTTTGAAGGTAATTTTGAAACTTTTGTATTAAAATAATTTATTTATCTTATTTACTCTTGTTTTAGAAAATCCTGAGCGCTTAATTCCCGATGCAGCCACTTTTTTTAACAAATCATGGTATAAAATCCACTCAGTTCTAAAACATTATAAATATAAGCCATATAAGTTTTTACCGACTCGAGAATTAACCGATCAAAATAAAATAGACCGATTACACTTCTGCCAAGAAATAGAAAGACGTGTTATGATGAACCAACTAAATCTGTCAAACATAATTTTCACTGACGAGGCAACATTTACCACTAGAGGCATGTTTAACCGGAAAAATAAGGATTTTTGGTCAAAAGAAAACCCGCGAGCTCTTCAGGCGGTCAAAATTCATTGAAGAACATCCCTACATGTTTGGTGTGGCCTTCTCAAAAATCATGTTATTGGACCTATATATACCGGACAAAGGTATCAGGAGTTATTAGAAAACGAAATAGAGGGGCATTAAGAAAAACTACCGATCAATTCATATCTTAATTTGATATGGCAACAAGATGGTGCCCCTCCCCTCCTCATAATGTCCAGCCGGTCACCAATTTTTAAAATGACAGGTATCTATTTTGGATTGGAAGACATGGACCATTAAGATGGCCAGCAAACATTCCCGATCTCTCTCCGTTGGACATATTTTTGTGGGGTTATCTGAAAACAAGATATACTACAATAGGCCAAGAACCATCCAAGCTTTAGAGCAAAATGTAGTCCAAACATTCGACGATTTAAACACCCAATCACCTAATTTTATCTGCGCATCCATACACAGAAAATTTAGAAGAAATATACAGAAATGCATTATAAACCACGGAGGCTATATAAAAAACCAAATTTTAGTTCTTTAAGATAATATTATTTACCTACTTTATATTATTGATTTTTTATGGTATTGTTTCTTTCCACTATTCTAACTTTTCGCTTAAGTGTTTTTCTTTCATTCAATTGTTTAACGATGTTTAATATTATGCTACGAGTCGGTGTTGGTCTATCTGGAAACCGTCTATGATATTCGTTACGAGCTATCGATGCATTTTTGCTATGTAAATAAAATAATTCTATCAGGTCGAGTTTCTCTTCTTCCGAATAATCCATCGTCCAACGTATTAGATATTAAAAATGCTCGTAAATAATTACTTCTGACCGGTAAATGTCAAAAAGGCGTCGTTCATTACAATTCTCTTGACCATGGCTCACTATGTTTTAGCGCAAATTACCTTACCATTTCTTTAATGTTTAGACGCTTATATATCCAAAACTAATTGACAGATTATATTAAGAGTATATATATTTGAAATTAGAGAAAAAAGATCTTCAAGAACATGATTTAATATACAAGTTGTTTCGTTTAAAAACTGACAATCTGTCAAAATTTGACATTTCCAATAATATTTTCGCACTTATGATAAAATATTCTAAATTTTCATAAAAAACACCAACAACTTTTGTATTTACGACATTTCCGTGTCTATTCAAATAAACTCTCTAGGTGGGTAGAAAAATATACGGGAACACCCTGTACAAGCATAATACTGCAGACGTTTTAATCCAGCAAAATCAATAATTTTGTACTGTCAATTTTAATAAGAAAATCATCAAGGAAATTAAGAAACCGGTTGCAATACACTGAAAGTTTCGCATTTTATTTTTAAATCCAATTTTTGTTTTGCACATACTTTAACTGCAATTACAGTGTAATAATAGAATATGCAAATTTTTTGTTGTTATCGTTGAAATACCTATATTTTAGAAGTTAGTTTTATTATTTAAAGAATTTTTGCATGTGAACAGTATGTAATACCGTCAGATATGAGACAGCGAATGTCATTAAGAATTCAAAACAGCCGAAGTTTAATCTCCCCGCAGCCAAAAAGAGCAACGATGAAGACCTTAAATGAAAACGCAGACATTCTGGTACTTTCAGCAGATAAAAGCAACGCCACAGTTGCCATGGACAGAACGGAATAATACGTGGAAAAGGAAACTCAACTTTTGGACAACACCCATAAGGTTATGCATGCAGACCCTACAAATAGAATACAAATACGCATCACCAATCTGATCAGTACATCCAGTCTACCACCAGCGGAGAAAAATTATTAAAACCAAGCAGCTCCAAGATCTCCAGGCTCAACGGTCTTCCTAAGATAAACATGAACAATATATCACTTCGACCTATGGTCAGTGCAATACACTTACCCACATATAATCTAGGTAAATATCTTTTAAATTTTCTTAATCCGTTTACTGGAAAAACAGATTCTTTTCATAATCTTTCATAATCTTGATAATAATAGTCCTAGTGGAAGCTTGATTTACATCTACTTGTTTCATTCTTCAAGGAACTTTTTATGAAGAAATTTCAGGAGCTTCTATGGAATCTCCTTTATCACCTGTCGTAGCGAATATCTTTATGGAGGATATTGCTTTAACACGAGTTAAACCGAATCCAGGAGTCGCGTCACACGAGTTTAGGAGTTTCCATTTTGACCGCCGGAACAACATATAAAAATATATCAATATTTGTGAAGGAAATCGCGAAGTAGCTGTATACTGTAGTAAGATCTAGTTCAGTTTGATTTTTAAATTATTGTAATATTTACATAAAACTTATTTTTGTTAACTCAGTAGAGCGTAGTTTAGTAAATCTAACCAATACTTCACCGAATATTCTAAAGATTAAGCATTTTTTATTTGATTTTAACGACAGTAAATAATGATAAGGTCTCAAAAGGAGTTTCTTATTCTACGATTTATAAACTTTTCTCTTTTGTTCTGAGTGTATTCTATTCATTACTTCAGGGCTATTTCCCTTCCAGTTTTTCCCATTCTTTTTCTCATAAATAACAGGCTTCGGCCTTTTTTATGAGACATCATTTTATATTTTGGTCGACTTTGTTTTTCGTAGAAAACTATTGGAGCAGATATCCCACTTTCCTCTATACAATATTTTATAACAGTTTCCTACTTCCGCATTCTAATAGAATTAGTATTTAGATGGGAAAAAGTGTATTCAGCTATATTTCCAACTTAAGTATATATATATAATATATAATATATATAAAATGCATACTTGCCGGCAGATGTTTGCTTGTCTTTTACGTATTAACATATTATTATTTTTGTACGTAAAATAGATTTAAAAAACAAAATAAATACTTTCTATATGTAAATATAAAAAACTATACATTTCAAATTTTTTTACATGGGGCAGTAAGAAACAATTATAATAGCAGCAATTTTCAAATTATATCAGGTAGCCGAAAACATGGTTCTGTTGGTCGTGAAGTCATATAGTCGGAAATTTCCGTTCAGCGGTGCTTACAATTCTTAATAATCTATTTGTTATATTTGTGTTCCTTGGCAGTAACTATCTAACGTTTTAGATGAGATTTATATACCATATATGTCATACATGGCTGGCGGTGCGGTTAGAAATGCCAGGTCAACTTTGTAAAATTGTAACGAATTGTGGTGTATGGAAATATGTTAAAATGCCGACGTTTAAATTTCGGATAATGTTTTAATTTCTAGGTAAGCCGAAAAAAATTCCTCTTTTTGATTTTTGTTAAAAAAATGTTTTTAATTGTTGTAATTTTCTGTGCCGTGACTTATCTATATATCTCATTACAGACAACTGACGAAGACCAAAATATGGTTGAAAAGTTTTGAACTCACGCTATGAAATAATTATTTGCCGTTTTCTAAAACTTGCCAATTAATTCAGTGAACCAAATACCCAAGAAAATTCCATAAGTATATATATAAATATATATAAATATATATATATATATATATATATATATATATATATATATAAACAAATGAACAATAATTAAAATTTAAGACTACTAATGTCTCTGATAACATAATCTTAAGTTTTTTTGACAAAATGTGCCTGTTCGCATACAGCATCTTAAGAGAGTGGAAAGCTTTTTGTACTTTGGTATTTTATTGTCTCCAAAAAACATAACTACGGATTTATTAGGGTTTAAAATTAGACCATGCTTTCCTGAAACGTCATTTATATTTCTTAGCTCCTTGTTGAACACACATTCACCTATGTGATGTTCACTGGGTAAAAAACTGTAGCTTATCTGAATATCATCGGGGTATGCTTGATAGACGCAGTTCTTAATGCCTCTAAGAATATCAGACGTATATATTATAAATAAAAGTGGTCCTAGGAAGGAACCCTGGGGCACACCTGATAATACAGGTTTTAATGTAGAGATATTGCCGTTTAATACAGCCTTTTGACTTCAATGATTCAGATATGCAGAGATAAGGTTAACAGCAGGCTCCTGGAAACCATCGTATTTGAGTTTTGAGCATAGCAGTGCATGGTTGATGGTATCAAATGCCTTCGAGAGATCCAGTAGCACCAACGCTGATATGTTGCCATCATCCAAGTCCCCACCAATCCTATCCAAAATTCCCTTAAGAGCGGTCGCCGTACTATTCTTTCTAAAACCGGACTGTTTTTCTGGAATTATTTTATGATCATTAACAAACTGGTTAATTTGGGAGTATGCGGTCTTTTCGAGAATTTTGTACACAACAGGCAGGAGACTTATGGGAGACAAATCAGTATAAGACTCCGGATTGGTCACTTTAGGAATGGGCTGAATCACAGATGTTTTCCAAGCATTTGGAAAGTAGCTGCGCTCGAGACAAATATTGACGATGTGAGCGATAAAGGGAACATTAAAAGGTAAGCAATATTGAAGCATTGAACGCGTAACATTGTCAGACCTAAAAGCATTGGATTTATTGTTGTAAAGAGCTTGATTAATTTCTTTAATAGATGCAGGCATAAAGTTAAAACTGTTCTTAAATGGTTACTCAGAATGCAAATATTTATTTATCATCTCTCGGTAATCACTTTCGTTAAAAACTGAAACAAAATACTCATTTATTGGGTTAACGTCAAGCAAATGTCGAGGAATATCGCGCTTATTGGAGTTTTTTATGTTTAAACCCGGCAATACCTTCTACGTTTACATCACCCTCATTAACCACACCACCAATAAATGTCCGCACCAGACTTAAAGTAGAGTTACGCAGTACTTTATATCGCTGCCAATCTTCCAATGATTTCGTTTGCTTGAATTTTGCCAAGGCACTCTCGAGAGTTTTCATTAATATTTTCATGTCCTCTGTAAGCCATGGAGCCTTTGGCTTGGTAACGCGAGCTGTTTTTAGAAGCACATGCCGATCAAAAATATGTGTAAATTTTGTGTTCAATACAATTAACATAAAATATATCATTAAATCGCCACGCTCTTAATTCGTTATAAAACAATGTGATTAAAATTTTTAAAATTTCTATAAGTAACAAGTTTTGGTTTAAATTTAATTATTTTGATGTTAAGCTCACAAAGTACCAACTTACGATCTGAAATATTGCGGGCATCGATAGCCCCAAATTTAAGCCACAGCTGCTCGATGTCACTTTGTTCGCAGTCGGCTTCGATCACCGTAGCTTTTATGCTCGTACTTATATAAAGAGCAACCCCTCCTCTCTTCGACAGTCTAACACTGCGATACAATCTATATCGATTTATAGAAAAAACATCATCATCAGTATTAGGGGACAGCCAAGTCTCAGAGATTGCCAGTACATCAGGTTTATGTTTGTTCAGCAATATACCCAAATTATTAAAGCCAGTATAAGGTGACCTTACATTTATATGTCCTACCTTTTTTTTTTCATATTTTCAAAGTCTGTACATTAAAAGTTGTACATAATAAGCAATACATATATACACGTATAAAAAAACAAACAATTCTAAGCAAAACATACAAGCAAAATATTAAAATCAATTATTTTCTAAGCGACTGAAAGCACGTTGTTGGCTTTTCATTCGCCGATGTTCCTTAATGCTTTGTTTTGCCGCTGCTTGTGCGTAGAATGCGTCACCCGTACTGCAGATATTTAGGTACGCAACAAGCAACAACACATCATCCATCGAACGAAAAAGGTATTCGGGCTTCGGCTTTTCACGGCGGGCCGTCGGGCGGCAGCGTGGAAAAGCCCCTCCCATAATATTTTATTTACAGTTGAATCGATCGGCTTTTGTGTGTCTTTATTTAACACACTCATTTTTTAAACAACGAAATAAATTAAACTGAATTATAACAACTGCATTACTACTATACTACATTAGCAAGTATATTCGCGGTGACTGAAACGCTTGTCACAGGTATTTTATTCTATTCTGCTCCTGCACCGCTAAACCGGTATTTCTATATGAAATTTCTATTAGAAATAAGAAATCTACGAATTAGATTATTCGCAAATCAGGCGAAAATATTAATGATAGTTTTAATAGGTGAATCTTAAAATATTTAGCACAAAAAAGTTTAAAAATAATAATTTACAAAGCCAGTTTTAAATATAAAGGAAATTTATAAAAAATTGAAATTTTTAAGATGTGTGATTTGTTCTTTTTTCGAATTTGCACATATATATATAACATAATCAACGAGCCGCGGGCTGCGATACTCGAAACCGCCCTTTAGTCACGGTTTCGTCGACTCGAGCCTCCAAGCCGGGAAAAGTATTGTCACAGATATCTGTAACAGGTATGGACTTGGAACAGGAACAGGACGTACCTGTTACAACAAAGTACTGATTTTCATCATCTCTAGATGCAACAAAGTGTAGAAGTGGCAGGGGCTGTCACTGAAATCAAAGCAGCCACGAGCAGGGTTGCCAGATTGGGCTATTTATAGCAACTTAAAGTCTCTCTTATCATCTGTTTGTAAAAGAATACTTAAACAAGCGCTTATTATTAAGTTAAATAATGAAAATTGGAATTAATTTTAATTTTAGAGAACGAGTCGGCCTATGAATCTTTAAATAACGTAGACTGGGTTTTTATTTAAATATTAGACGCAAACTTATGTTGTTGAAAAAAAAAGAGTTTAAAGTAAATATGTTTTCACTTCATAAAACAGTTATGTAATCAATTAATGAATAAAGTTCCTGAAAATATGATATTAATTGAAAAATAAAAAATTATATTAATTGAAAATTAAGAATATGCATTAACCAAATCTGGTCTCAATATACAGATTTTCCTTTTAATAACTTTGGTTTTGATGAAAATGTTTTATTGGATCTAGAGGATCAATGGAGAAATTTGCTAAATTGAAATTGGCAAAAACTGTATTAGAGCTTTTAAGCATCCCCGTAAGTAATGCTGTAGTTTGAATTCAGTTAAAACTAAGCCAAGAAACAGAATTTCGCTAACACTTCTAGATGAATTTTAAGAGTACGGCTCTATTTTTACTCAAATGATTGCTGTAAAGGTTTTAAACCAATAAAAACAATATTAGAATTATTTTCATTTCAAATGTATTTAAATATTATAAATGATAATCTGACAGATGAGAGAGAACGTAACGATAAAGTTTGGGAAGAAGCGCAAATATTATAAAGAAATATGAATATTTTGTTGTAAAAGTTAAACTTCTATATGTGTAGCTCCTTGTTATGCATTTTTATAGCCTTTTTAATAAGTTGTTACCTAGGTTAAAATTTTATCAAAAAATTTATTTGATTTGTACTTACCTAATATATAAATAAAAAAACTTCATTTGTGTATTAAATAGTAGTTTTATTCAAAATAAAAATGCATGATTTGCAATAAAAATGGATGTATTAAAATACTTCTTATTGTTAAGTTGAAATTTTATTTAAATTAGCAAGAAAAAACATCACTTGTTGCATAATCGGCTCCTTTGGGCTACTTTCGATCATCCGATTGGCTATTTCAGATGAAAAATATGTGGCAACCCTGGCCACGAGTGTCTCACCTCCTGCAGTAGCAGAATCGTCGGCAACGATCGTGGCAGTCTCGTTGGATTGTCTAGTAGGGGTAGTCGAAGTACTTAGTGACTTCCTAAAATTTCTTCGTCGTCGAACAGTTAATTTTGCTTGTTTATTAGTTGCTCGTATGTGAAAACTTCTTCACCTATATGTAACTTATTGTTTCTTATTCGGGCAACCAGTTTTTTGTTTGACTTCCTTTATATGTGAAACCAGCATTCTGTGTATTTCACGATCTTTCTTAGTTAAATCGTTGGTTATATAAATCCCCTTGTTTTTAGGTTTGTAAACGTTTTTGAAGATAGTAATCTTCGTCAAGTTTGATGCGAGTTCTAATATTAAAGGTGATTTGGAATTTTGTCCAGCAAAGTGAACGTTGTTAATTCAGATATAACCAAAATAGCAAGACCAACTGTATTTTTCTAGTTATAGTCCGTTACTGGCATTCTTATAAATGGACTTCGAAGTTACAGATAAGCACTTTCACTAAAGACCGATTATTCTAAGGATAGTCGATCAAACTAATTGAAAATAAAAAGGACTTCAAAATGGATACCATCTTTGCATTGTTATCAGTATAGTTCGGATCCATCGAGGGATTTCCGCGAAGCTTCATGGTCAGATAGGTATTACACTATTGTCCGGCAATTCTATTCGTCCGTTTAAAACGTAATTTCTGCCTTGTATGCCTTAAGCAAATGACGCAACTAATAACACCACGCCAAATATGGTTGCGTGTGCGCTAATAAGATGATTAAACGGCGACACGAGCGATTGATGTGGCGAATTTGTAAAACTGCCTGATGGACCGTCTAATCGAAGTATAATTCGTCTTTTCATTTATTTAGTCATTATTTTTGTGTAAAGATAATTATGTCTGAAGGAAATGTTATTGCCTTTAATAAAATAATATCAAATTTTAACTTCTAAAAAAAATATTACTTAAGTTATTTCTTTGCATGACTGTTTTACATATGTAGAAAGTTTAAAAAAAAAACAGCAGTCACAAAATAAAATAAAGCCTGTTGTTTACAGGTAGTCACAGATAGAAAGCTAAATCAGCGATTCCAACGGATAAGAGAAATTCTATGGCAACGAACGGGACATTCCAACTTTTTGTTTCCTAAATTATGGTGTTTATTGCAACGATAATAAATGTCTTTTAACAAAGCTAACTGCCATAAAAACAATAGCTCTTTGACACTTTCTTTTATTTGATTTGCACTGTGTAATTTATAATTTCAAATTTTGCTATCTACATTATTGAAGTTACTAGAGAAAACTTAGAAATAAAAATCTTAGTTGTCAAGAAAATAAAATTTCTGGTACCTTGCTAAGATAGGCACACACTTTTTTGTACTCATTCAGCTTCTTAGATACGATAGTATGTCATTTCTTATGAGGCACCATGCACTAAAGAAATTACCTTTAAAGTAACTATGAGCAAAATTTTATTTCTTTAAATCTAGTAGATCATGTAATGTTAATTATAACAAAATTAAATTAATTTTCAACACATTTTTGTTCACCTAAATTGGCAATTTTTCCGTGCATGCGCCAGTCTGAGAATAATTATTATTTATATCATTTTCACTTAAAGTTATAATTTTTTAAAATTTTGTAATTATATTTTAACTGTTTCTCTACAAGCCTAAATAATTCATTTTTATTCAAACTTATCTTAAACGCACTAATCCCACATACAACCAAAAAAGCCTAGAGGCAAAGCTTCTTAAATCCAATTTAGGTTTTCTTTTTATCAAGCGTCGTGCATGTATCTCAGTCTCTAAATAAATCATAAAAAGAGGTAAAATTTAATGTTAGGAAATTCTTTTTAACGTATGAAATACGTCATATCCTATTAAAAATAAACGATGTAAACGGACGGAAATCCCCTTTAATCTTCCTGCCGTTCGAAGTGCTTTCATTTCCACGCTTTTAAACGATACTTTAATACGGATGCGACTAATAGGCTAGATCACTTTTTGGTTATGTTAGGGAAATGTTTTAGATCCGGAACGCTTTGTTGCAGGAAAATATCTGATAAATGTCAAAAGAAATGGTAATTCGATTCAATTCAAGAGCGTGTTGAGTTTTCCGTCTCCCCAGTCAATTCTATGTTTTATGTATCCACTCGATTTGCATATTTCTAGAATAGATAGGTAGGTCAATATACCTTAGCAAATAATACTGGGAAGTTAAATACTGAGACTGGTTTTTGAAATTAAATTGTTGTGATTTTAATACTTTGCTGCTGATTTTAGAATAAACTTATCTTGTTATTAAATCTTTAAAAATATAAGGACCAAACTTTTTTAAATTATTATTAAATTAAGACAAAAGAAAAGGTAAATTATTTTTGTCCTAAAATTCTCTTATATAAATCCTTCATTTACAAGAAAACAGCAGTTCCTGGTAAAGTCAAATTTTTAAATTTATTTTTATATTATTGTTATTATAAATATGATCCCCTTTGTAATTTTATTTACAGAGTTCTTAAAAAATAAATTATGACATTTATTATCTTCCTGCATGAAAACAAGGTTTTTGTAGCAGATAGTTCAATTTTTCCGAAAGTTTAAACAATTTGTTAGCCCACCATTTTTATTTTGCCTTATGGGATTCACACTAGATTTTTACCAGTTTATCCTTTATTCCCACTTGATTTTTGTGAAGTCAAGTCTTATTAAATTATAAGGAGCTTTTGGTACTCAATTTTTGAACAAATCATTAGGTGGCTATTTCTTTTCACCATTTTACCAGATATTTTGGGATAATTTCAGATCTATTCAACAAGTCGGTTCTTAATAATGATTTTTAAAACATTTTGTGAGGCCGCCATTTTGGTGTACCATATTGAATTTTTACTACAAAATGCCTAAACATGAACATATAGAATCCGAGGTTAACTCATTATCTGTATATGTATATTTAAAACACTGTACTGTACGAATTTACATGATTTTTTTTAAATTGTCGTCTGGTTACAGAGACCTTTCAACGCTATTTTTTAGTATTGTTTTATTGCGTATTTTTCTATAAAACCAATATGTTTTTCTTTAATCACATTTTTGGGCGATGTGGTGAATGCGCCCCATATTACGTAGGGGTTATTGCCATATAGTGATATCAGAGGCCGCTTCATTCGTTTGAATATGTGTTAATATTTATATTCTATAATTTCTGCTGAATTTCTTTATTGATTTCGAACTTTTCTCATGTATTCATGACTACTTTTAATAACTTTATTTTTTTTGTAAAAATACTTATTACAGTACCTTGCAATACTGAAGAATTTAAATGTCTGCTACATGCATACATCAAAGAGTGGTAGTCGGTTATGAAACTGTAGGATATCAGGAAAACCGTTTTTCATCAAACATATCTGGTCTATGTGCATTCGGCCTCCTGTCTGGTAATGATAAAATGCTAGTATCATTTGCTATACCTACCTTGCAATCAAATATACATAATAGTTATTAATTATTTAAAAATAATTAAATAAAAAAGAATTTTTCCATATATCGGTGAGCATTTAAGAATATCTCAACCAAAAAACGATCTTTTTGTCCACCGTGACGTACTGTTTTTATAGCTGTGAAACTCTTAAACATTTTCTGAATATCTTTTAGTTTAGATTCTTATTATGTACTTAGGTTTTTTGAATCTGGAAGTAACTCAACACAAGATTCATCTGTAAACCAAACTGAGACTCACTGAATATTAGAACGATTAATTTTAATGTTCTGTTGCTCTAATTAAACCAGCCGCAGCGCGATTGCCTCCGTAACAGTTCTGGGGTGCGATTTTGCACTTAGCAATCGCTAGTTAATGATTGTTATCTCCAGTTTGGAGGGTTGTGCGGCATTGCGTTCGGATTGTCCGATCTTGGTTGATTAGAACTGAGCCTACTATACGAAAAGCCGCCATTTTCCTGATCTGTCAGTTCTTGATATTTCTATTTATATTGCATTTAGGTTCAGTTTCATGGAAGTAGTATCAGTTACCTACTTGAATAATAACTGGCATATAAGTACACATTACATAGTAATAATCGATAGATGGCAATATTTTCAAGAAAATTATGAAACCGAGAACCTCCAAATCGGCAGAGATACCTAGCAGATAAGAATTCCAAAAAATTAAACAAGGTAAGCTAATCTGCTTTAAATACTATGTAATGTGATTTTATCACGGAACATTTACATTTTATTCAGAAATAAATTACTATTTCAAATTTAGTGAATTATTTTCTGATTTGGCTTAATAGTTTATATCTGCTGAATTAGACTTTTATAGGAATATTTAAAAACTTATCAAAATAATGCTTAAATATTGATTAAGTTATATGACAAATGGTAAAAATTTGTGTCAAGTATATATTTTTTACTGAAAAAAAGGGCTTATACATACATGCATTTAATCTCGTAACCTAACTTTCTCTTTCACAACACAGAATATCAGCTGATGGCACGAAAACCTATGGGCATACAAAAGAAATATATTTCACTAATATGTGTTTAGGTTCTACAAAACTGGGCATAAATTCTAGTAATTAGCTATTTATAAAGGAACAACAATTTCTATCGATGAAAAAAACTGAAAATGCAATAAGGGCGGTTCCTGATTTTATTTCAGGGCGGCATGAAATTATATTATATTTCTAATCAATTAGAAGATACTTACTAAAAATAAATTTCTATGCCTATGTATAAACTGATTTATGCAGCAGTTCCCTGTTTTTATACTAGTAGCTAGTATGGCGTTATACGTATGACATTTAGAATTATTTTATAAACAACATAATAAAAGAAATGTATGGAAAAAAACATTGAAAAGTTGTTTTTGCTCACGACATGAGTGGATCTATCTACCTTTTCCAATTTGGTTCGTAGCATCTAGGAGATTTAAGGCACCCGATATTTGAACTTTGAAAAAGGCGAGATAAATTAAGTTGGTTTGTTATTAGTAGAAGTATACTCAGAATTCTATATTAAATTGTATAATTGTTAGACAAGGGAAATAATTTTTATTGTGGAAGATATCTCTCTATGTAAGTGATTACTGAGAAATGTTTTTTTTTATATATAGAAACTTATTGGAAAAATATTGGATTTAAAAAGGTTATTCTAGTATGAAACGTTTTTCTTTATTTGTAGAAAAATAAGGTTTTGCAAAAGATACCGGACCAATTTGTTGGCCGAGTTTTTGTTAAGAAAGCTATAGACCTACATAATTTTTACGTAATTTTATTTCAACCCTACATATTACCATTTTATTGTTATTAACCACACATAGATACTTGAAAAGTATGTATATTGGAGAGTTATTTGTAAAAACATATATTCATTCAATAAACAAATATAGATAATATAAAATATGTAGTAGATATTAATTAAACTACATTACAATTTAAAGGAAAAAACCAACTTATAACTGGAAAAAAATCCAACTTTTAATTCTAGAAGCATTTGTACATAGTTAAACTTATCCATATCGCACCATAATTATGAAAATTGTAGGATGTGTTTGTGTTTTATTTTTATATTTAAATTATTAAAATAAGATTTAAAACGTTAATAAAAAAAAACTGTACGTAATATTAATAAATGATATTCATTAACCACGGGTTTATTAAACAAATTATTAATTATTATATATTATTACATTACTCTATGGAATATATCTATAAAAACAATACATTTTTAACATTTTAACAGATACTTTAATTTATCCTTCTGTGAATGCTTTTGATTAATCTTCAATAAATTATTTTTATTATACTAATGTTAAAACGTTGCAAATTAAATAATATTTTAGTCGCAGAATTTCACAACTGAGTGCCGATATACACAGACTAGACTAAATATATATTTTTACAATTTCATTACCAGATATTACAGGTTGTTTCAAAACCAGAGTTCTCGGTTATTTTTAATTTGAAATGTGCCATAGATTTTTAATACCTACTAAGAAAATTACAAAATTTTGTGTATTAAAATATCCTTAATAATATCTTAAAATAAAAGGTTTTATAAATATAATCGAATTTTTCAGCTTTTTAATTTATCCCAGCATAATGCGATATCCTTAATATTGAGTATGTCACACAAATCCTTTTCACCTAAAAGACTCATAAGATGATCAAGCTTTTTATTAGACATGGAGGAACACCCGACATTTTTAACAAATTTTAAAAGCCTAAATTTTCTTTCATTTGTTGCCTGTTTAGTAAAAATTAACTGACAAAGGAAAAGAAAATAGTTTAGAAAAACCCAATATATCTCTTAATGCTTCTGCGAGATTATCTAAAAAGTTACCAATACAGTACAAAATAATTTTCTATAAAATATGTTTAAAGTAATTGATTTTCTCTGTTTTCATTTAGTTTTGTTGATTTTAGTCTTCGACGATGATGCTTGTTAAAATCTTCGAGTGGGAATATTTCTAATTTTTTACACATTTTTGTTGTACTGTCAACTAAGTTGTTTATTTTATTTTCGTCCATGTGTATAAGCTTAAGTATATTTATAGTGGAGGAAATAACTTCGACAGCATCCAGAATATTAAGGTCATCTTTTTCTAAAGTTACGGTAACAATTTTCATTTTGTAGAATAAAATCTTTAAAAAATGTAATGAAGCTGTAAAATCAAATGCTAATAAGAGCTTGTGCAAACCTAAAGCCAATGATTTACTTTTGGCGTAAATATTAGAATCAGTAAAGATACTCTCTAACACTTCTATTATTACTTCAAACGAAACGGTTACGGCTTTCTTCTTCTTCATTCTTCAATAGTAATGAATTTTATAACAAGGCCAAGTTTTTTTTAAGAAGCTGGAATCTTTTAGAGTTTGCAGAAAAAATACATAAAGCTCCTCCAAAAAACTAAATGTGTCGGCTATAATGAACTAGCCCTCGAACAGTGCTCAAGGGTAGTGTTTGTTCCGTGTTTGTCAAGGAATGAAGCCAGTTATAATTTACAGTATCGGATATTTTTTGAAGAGCACCCTTAAATCTCCTTGACATAGCAGAAGCAAAGTCATAAGACTGAAATGACAATTTTGTAATTTCGATGTTGCAATTTGTTAAGGTATTAAAATATCTTTTGCCGTACCCTCGCCAGTCTTATTAGTAGCCTCTAAAACAGATACCTAACGTTCTTGGGGTATACCATTTTCATGAACACTTCAATCCACTCTTGATAATATAACTTTGTTGGACGAATCGGGACAGTGGTCCGCCATAACTGCAAAATATAGAGCTTTATTAACTTGTTTTACAATTTATTTTTGTACCTCTTTTCCTAAGAACTCGATGATTTAATTTTGCGAGTTAGTAGTTAAATAAGTTATGTGATAAGGGCAAAGATTAGAATCTAACCAATATTATGGCGCGAAATTAATTTTACTTTAACTTTAAATAATTTGTACTATCTGAATAAAATTTCCATTTTCATTTTCGAAAGGCTATTCATTGCCTACCCTGCGTTTAGCAGTATCTAACAATATTTGTATTACTTTGGTATTTTGACTAGGTATGCGTTTTTCTCTACAGTAAGATTTCTCTTTTCTTGACTTAATAAAATATCGACATATTGAGAAACTGTCAAAAAATTACGATAATCCAAGGGAGCTGATTTTATGAGCCAAATAACTAAAGTCTTGTTGTAATTTTCCGTTTTTGTACTCCTGTGCTTTTCATTTTTCTCCAAATTCGGGTTCCTTCTTTAATGCAAGGATACTCGCACTTATCTCTTATTGGACCTTCTGGGAAAACAAATAAAACAGTCTGCAGATTCAACTTCATTCTAAAAATTCAAAATCCTTATAATAGAGTGGATTGAATCGGTTATAACCATCGCTGTGAAAAAACAAAAGCACGTTTGATGAGGTCCTAGTTTGCTTAGATAGTCTCTTTCCTCTTCAGATTTAACAGATTGACGTCGACTTGGGTTATGTGCAACAACAATATTTTCTCAGACTTTGTTGTCTCTCTTTGTATGACTATTAGCATTTTTTGGAGAATATCAGATCTATTTCAAAGTGCGTATTTTACGCTACATTTTGGTATTAAATATAACTTTTATAGAAAAAAAAAGTAAACAATCTAACACGTATATGTTTACATTAATTTTTATAAAAAACAACATAAACAAATTATAAAAATATTATGATTCAAGGCATTCCACACAACAATTCGAAAGATGTTCGGCGCATATGTACCTTTTGCACATGGAACACAATATAGTGGTCATTCGACGTAAACGATTGGGACAAAAACAACAAATTGTGCATCGTTTTTCAACTTGGATGGGAGCATTAGCTAGAACATCTTTCAAAACATCGCATATGGATTTTCTGATCTCTAACCAAGGCTTGATCAATGAGTTGGTTATACTCGGCAAATACTCACGACGAGACAGTGGCTTTTGGTTTTGCCAATAATTGTTGAACCAATATATAATATGAGAGTTAATTGAAATTATATTCAGCATATTATAAAAATTTGCCAATGGATATCGCCAGGTTTTTTTCCCTTTGCGGCATTGTATGAATGTATTAAATCCGGTTTGTTGGTGACGTCATTCAATACAACACTTTATTATCATGGCTGTTTATGACACTAATGTTTTTGCTAGTCAAAGCTTTATCTGCGTACCTATAATGGTCAAGTTATAAGAAATTTGTAACAAGACATCGGCTAATTCTACAGATGTGAACCAGTTGTCCATAGTATCATTTCTGTTGTTACCAAGAACACTAGCCGTTAGGGCTTTCACATAATATATTGACTGGCATTTATCATGTAGCTTGTTAAAGAATCACATACCATCACAATTTTGATTCCATATTTGGCGGGCTTATAGGGCATACACATCCGAAACACATTTCGTCACCGAAATGCCAATAGTTGCTCGTCTATTGTAATGTATGATATTTGATTCTTTACATATTTTTATAGATAAATCCCATAATTCAAAAATAGCTGCGAAGGGCTTAGTTACTACTTTGTGAGCTCTTGTCTCTTTGTCATCAAATCTCAAGCAATCCAGAAAAAAGACACGACGTTTACTACTCATGGGCAACATACATGAATCCCGATAAAACTGTATTGGACATTTGTCTATTCATATAATTATCCTTTATAGCTGAGGCAAAATTAACAAACCAATCAAGGTGAATATCTTTCATCGGCGAGGAAATGGAGAAAGCAGTCAACCGCATCAAGTTAGATACCCTTTTGGATTGACTTGGTAATTTTGCTGTCCGTTTATGGCCGATTTTTTCCTTACAAATTGGTTTTATCCGGTAAATAATGTATTAATTTTCTTTTCTTCTGAAGCGATTTTCGCCAATTGTCCCAATGAAATATCGTCTGATTCACTGTCACTACACACAATATATCAAAATATCATTATGCCTGTCAGAACTTGCTCCACAAAAATCCATTTCACATCTCGCACCTTCTTGTATCTCTATATCTTCTTCTGCATCGGACTCCACTTGACACAGTCCTCAGGTTCAGAACTACTACTACTACTATCTACAGTTATTATTTTTTTTACTTCTTTTAAAATTCCTACATCGGTTATAGACTGGTTACTATATTTTTTGGATGCCATTTTGTTTTTCTAGAAATAAAATACTTGTCTAAAAAAGTTTCAAAATATCAAGAATAAACAATAAACTTACAAAATGGTAAACTATTGGTTGGAATCCATTATAATTACCAAAATGGCGACCAGTAAAAATGAAAAGACAGTATATGTAACACATATATACTGTGACTATGTCCCGAACTAAATTGGGTCACATTTCATTATTCCTAACAAATGGAACAAAAACCATAACCAGGGATGTTCCGGGCAAAGGAAATTTGTGGATTTTTTTAAATATAATTCAGAATATCCTTTGCACTATCGAGATAATCAACTAAAAACGCTAAGTATCCTAAACACTTTACCCAACAAAAATCTGCTAACCCTTCAAGGTAACTTTGTGTTTCTGGTACCTCTAAAAACACAATGTGTGTGTTATTTCATTATCAGTTTTGCAGGATTTCTTATCCATTTATTTTGCTGTTAAATTCTGGCACATAACTATTTATCTGTTGAAATTAGTAATTTTTTCTTCGTATAGCTATTTCTTCTTATTCTTTTTACTTTCTATCTCTATTCCCGGTAAAAATCAGTATAGCTCAGTATTTAATATCCTTATAAAATCATATTTGTGTTAAAAGGAGATAAAGACCAGCGGTTGGCGCGTTCGAAGGTTTCGGTTTAAAGGCAAAGCTAATATTGCGGTATAATTTTATACAACCGACAAATCCTTGCTCATTTTTTCAGTTCAAAATTTAAAATTTTCTTTTTTTTTTGTATAATGCGTTGCGAAAACATATAAACTTTCAGATAAGAATTGCGGATATTGTATTTTTTTTCTCACCGGCTGTAATTCGCTTTTATAAGATCATATTTAAAAGGTTATTTTACTAAAAATTGGCAATAACTATTACATTGCCTCGACTAACTTCGAGTCTATTTATAAAAATAACATAGGTACAGCTTTTTTAACGCAATAATACGTGCGACAATGGCAAATCTCGGGACATACATGCCTTCTCAACCCGCAGCAACCCTTTACACGGTAAGTTAATGAATAGTTATTGATTAACTTGTGATTTACACTCACGCATAGTAACAACTAATAATAAAACAATTTTTTTTCACAGAACTATCTAAACAAGCCTTCTAGAAAAAGAACTTATTTTATTTAGCAAAAACCATTTATTTCTAGAAATATATATTTTAAGTGAAAGCAATCGTTCAGATAAATGTATATACGGACGATATGCGAACCTCTGAAAATCGCGTGGCTCTGTTATTGTATTATGCTTTGCCGTGTCAATGAAAAACTGTAGCGTCTTTATTTTAAATGAGATCTGCTAAAATAATCGGGATAAAATAAAGCCAATAAAGTCTGTCAAATTCTAAAAACAAAAAAAGAATTGTTGTGCAAATCTTAAGATATCGTATTTTTTAAGGGTAATTGTCATATTTTTTCAAAAATCTATATAACAAAAAAAGGAAAATATGTTTTTCTATAATTTCGTAAGAAAATTAGATTTATATCTTAGGAACTTTATTTATATATAGTTAATTGTTAAAATAAAAATGTTCAGAGTTGACCAATTTAAATTTAAATATGTTCAAACATGTTTACGCTTATGGTCTGAGCTACTAGAGATTATACTTAAATTAAAGAGAAATACTTGATTTTTGCTTAAATGTTAGTTTTTGACGCAAATGTCAAGGGACCGTATTGGCCTATTTACATATCTACTTCAAAGCATACTATAAAAATTAATATTATTACTATAAAAAATAGCGGTTATGTCACTGGTACTAGGCTCCTGATTACCTATGTCTTCTGCTTGTTCTTCAGAATTATCTTGTATTTGTGATATCTCTAAAAATAAAAAATGTTTTATTTCGTTTTTAATGGAGATCATATTTAGCGAAATTATATTATTATAAACTATTTGTTACAAATGAACACCTGTATTTTTCAGAATTTATTTTGCTACCCAATTCTTTTAAAAATGCTACATAACTATTTTCTGAGAAAATTCCTACTTTTTTCTCCATATAGCAAAACGCTTATTATTATTTTCTCCATGTATCTCTATTCTCGTTAAAAATCAAAGTGTTCAATAACCCTATATAAGTAATTCTTTGCGTTATAGGGTCTATTTTTGCAAAAAATAGTGTGATTTATCGTCTCTAGCCCCAAAAAATATCTTCTACCATTTTCGTCAGTCAATTTAGTTAAATAAAAAAATTACTTGTGGAATGGGCCTCAAATTTTGCACGAAAATTAACTGTGAATTTTGGTACAAAACCATTATGGCGAAACAATAACTGCATACTGAAATGTTTAAAAATTTAGTGCCAAAAGACTACTTTTACAATTGACTTTTTATTAAGCACAAAAATCGAGTGTAAAACAGAGATTAACTGGTAAATTTAGTGCAAATCCTTTATAGCAAAATAAAATATCTTTGTTTATGCAGGGAAACAATAAATGCCATATTTAATTTATATAGAATGTAAACAAAATGTATAAAAATAAATAATAATAATAATATTAATATTATTATTATTGTTGTTGATTATCGAAAGGCTTTCGACTGGGTCCCGAACACGTGTCCGATTAAGGTTCTTGAGCTACATAAAATTAGTCTTCCTATTATCAATTTACTCCAACATCTAAGGAGTAACTGGAGAACTCAAGTAAACGATGATGGCATAATAAATACTTCATCTTTTCGAATACAGCGAGGTATTTTTTAGGGAGACTTGCTGAGGCCGCTGTGGCTTTGTTTGGCATTATACTTTTCTACATGTTAAATGACTGTCGACTTGGGTTTACCATAAAGGGCAATGCATATACCAAACATAAAGTCTTGTATCTACTATATATGGATGCAATAAAGCTGTACGGAGATACAGCCATATTAGGTCTTATTTGAAAACAACCGAGTTATTTTCTAGCGACATCCATATGGGATTTGGCCTAGATAAGTACAAGACACAGACTGGAAATGGGTATCCATGGCGATACTAGATTCGAAACGGAAAATGAGGGAAATATTGGTATTATGGATGAGGGAGAACTATGTAAATACCTGGGTCTGCGACAGTCTATGAGGATTGACCATAAAATCATAAGAGTAAAACACCATCAATAAAAATATTATTCGTGTTACGGACATCCTTAAATCTCAACTTTATCTTAAAAACATGGTAACAGCGCTTAACACCTATACTATACCCATTATTACTTACAGGTTTGGCATTATGAAGTGAACAAAGACGGATATTGATGGCATTGAAAGAAATACTAGAACAACTTTAACAAAGTTTCCAACGCATCATCGGAAATCCGCCACAGAACGAGTTACACTACCTAGGGCGCAAGACGAGGAGTGCACACACGTAACCTCAGTAAAGAAGTGAGCAAAACAATAATACTTACTGACAGCAAACATGCAGATGATGACAAATGCAGGCTTATACGGCGCTATAATAAATGTACCAACTGAAAGAAGGTAAATGCATAATTCGCATCCAGCCAAAAAGCACAGACGCCTAAATGGAAATAATAATATAAATTCTACGGAAGAACTATCTAATATTGACTATTCTACAACCTTCTGGGCGAATATTTCGGAAACACGCAATTATCATAACTCCAATGCTACTTGGATACTGAAAGACCAGAAAAAGTAAGAACCTATAAAAAATCTAAACTAAATATACATCCATGAGTCTGAAATTGCACAAGCGATAAAAAACAAGCAACTGGAAAGCCGCAGGTCTCGATGAGATCCCAGACTTTTGATTCCAATGCTTATCGTCAACCCGTGCTCCAATAGCTAAAATGTATAAACATAGGGATGACCTGGTAACATTTTGGTAAAAAACCAGTATAGCTAATCCAAAAAATGTTACTAGAAAACTATTTACCCAATTTACCAAATTTTGCACAAAAAGCAAATATTACGTAAGAAGTAACTTGGTACGAATCCAAAGTTTAATAAAATATTTATAATTCAGCCTAAAAAACTAATTAATAGACTGATTTTAAATATTGTTCAAGAATTACTTTGGTTTGGTTTAGTATAGTTTAGTAGTTCCTCGTTCATTCTCGATCCCCGACCCACAGCCTACTCTCGAGCTGTCAACTCTTGGATAACAGTGTAGCCTATTGATCATTATGAAGTGACCTACTGACTGACAAGTGTGTAGCTGCATCAGTTGATCTATTCACAAATATTTAACGTCAATCAGCGTAAATGGGATGGCGCATGAAGTAGATGCATTTTACACTTGTTTGTGTTGGATTTTACTATCACTAATATTTGCTGCAGACTTGAAAAGTCGTGCACTCACCTAGGGTTTGAACCCAAGCCCTGCCAGACCAACATCGGTGTAAAACCGAAGCTTTACGTTCTCGGCAACCGGCATAAATATAATTTGTAAATTGCTAAAAATATTAGTACTAAAAATCTGATTATATAATTTACTTCAAATTTTGCACAGAAATCAAATGGTACATAGGAATGAAGTGGTACATTTTGGTACGGATCCAAAATGGCGGCCTAATAAAATCAGCCTGAAAAGGTACTTATTAGATTAGTTTCAACTTCTGTACATGTAGGTGACATAGAAATAAAATGGTAAATATGCGGTACAAATTCAAAATGACGGCCAAATAAGATGTTTATATATTAATATTTTATAATTTATTGACCCGTTAAGTAATATATATCTTGGCCCACAATGTATCAATAGTTTATTAGCAATAATATATAAGCATTTTTAAAAGAACTTACTGAGGAAACTATCGGCTTCCAAAAGATGATTTATAGCAAATGTGTTAGCATTTCGTTTTACGTACTAACTGAGTAATTGCGAATTTGTTTTTTTTTAATTCCCAAATGACTATTTTGTCTTGCTTTTCATATAATAAAGTCTCATTTAAAACCTTTCTTCCAAAAAAACTAATATTTCGTAATTTAAAAAAGCCAATCTGTGTAGTTATTAAAATATATTTTGTTAAAACATTTTACTTCTGTCAAAATAGGATTTAAAAAGGGGGAAATGAAATCGTTGGAGCGAACGTCGAGCGGCGTCAAGATTAAAAGACTTTTTTCTGGTCTGTATGGCTTTTTGTTAAATATGATATATTTTAACCGAGAAAAGAAGCTTTGCAGTATAAAATTTGTTTAATGAATATTTTTATTTTATTAGATATACAGTTCTTGTAAATTAGATATATTTGCATTACCATACACTTTTAATCAGCATAACTGCACCAGACGATACGAGGTATTGCAAAAAAATAGTTGATTTTTTATTTTTTTATGGAGTATAAATATTGTTTTTGACATTATAATTTTAACCAAAATCTGGTTAAATGGCAAAAAAATTTCACCAGATTATATTATAAGGGCACTGTACAAAACCCTCTCATTAAATACAGTACAGTTTATTTGCAGAAATAAAAAAGTATACCAAAAGTAACAAAATTATTGTAGAAGATATAAACAAATACTAGCAGTGCCAGCAGAGCTTGTTCTGCCTTTTCGATTAGATGGCGATTTTCCAATGAAATTGTAAAAATATGGGACGCAACATTGTTTTATAGAAAAAAATACGTAACAAAACAATACTAAAAATAGTGTGGAAATGTCTCGGTAGCCAGACGGTTATTTCAAAAAAATAAATTGATGTGGTATCCTCTCGAACTTGCTAAAAAATCTGGCTTAGTGTTTTAAATGTATAGATTTTATTAGTCGCGCGTTATACTAACGCAATGAATACATCTACGGGGAACGATCAATAATTGTATTAATTACTTTAGGTATTCATATTAATATTTAGAGTTGTAGGTGTTTAACTTAATAAATGGTTAACTTATGGACTAAATTTGATAAGTATTAAAAACAAATGCTAAATTAAAATATAATTATATTTGCGAAATGATGCAAAAACTTCCAACAACTAGTTTATTCTAACTTAATTACAAATACTATCCAAACGACAATCAATACGTTCTCGACAGGATATCAAAATCGATTGTACATCATAAACATTCTACCAAGTTCTTAACACTCAATGGTTAATTCTTGAAACTAATAGTCGTTAATCTAATAGGTGGTGAGAACTGGGTCTCCTTTGGCGCCGATATTAAGTATTCAAATTCGAAGGGGATGATTTCTCGCATATACGCAGAAACTAGATTTTTTTTTATTTCCAACAAAAATCAATGTTTTTAAAAAAACTAAAATTATCCACAAGATTGAACCGGTCTGTATTTAATAAGCCATACCAAGAGCAGGTGTCTTCCCCTTTTCTCAAGATTATCTTCACACCTTAGGTATCATTTTACATTTTCCAGAAATTATGATCTAATAAGAACTGAAAGGTTCTTCCGCCATAAATACTAGGAAATAAATATGTCAGTATGCACGCAGCTTACAAAACAGATTATTTTTAACTCTATACAAATAAACATTTTTTAAATTGATTCATAATAACTTTATCGCAGTTTTGAGTCAAAAACCCTACCAGAACCATTGATCCAATACAAGAGTTTCAACGCTCACGCATATAAAACCAAACCACAAAATTGTTAAGCGTTTATATTAAATAAGTTTTATATGATAGCCCCATTGTTGCCATTAAATCCCTTTATTAAACGGTTTGCTCCTAACAGCTATCTTAAAATATTTTGGTTTTAATATTAGCATCAAATAGTCATAAGTGCTTTAAAATATAAATTAAAATCTTTTATAAAGCCTTCTTAAAACCTTTTTTTGTGTATAAATACTGATTGATGCAGAACAGTAAGGAGACCTTTTACTACTACATAGTACAAAAACGAATTTAGAAACTAATTATCTGGGAAATATCTGCGAACCAAAGGTAAAGACTGACAATATGAGTTTCATGCGGGATATAAAATCTATATATTGTTTTTTTTTACTGGATTCTGACCCCAAATAATACACTACTCTAACATAAAAACAAGAGGATAGTTTACGAAAACCATTTAGAAAGTTAATATCTGCACCAACGTAGTAGGCAAACACTGGTAATATGAATTTCATGCGGGATATAGAATCTATATGTGTCCAGAGGATGCAACAATAAAGTTGCGATACGTCGACAATTTAAAAAATCTTTTGTTTCTTTACTGGAGCTTAACCCTAAATGATACACAATTCTAACATACCAACAAGAGTATCGTTAACGAAAACCACGGAAACTTAATATCTTGTAAATAAAAGAGTAACAGAATAGTATCAAAATTATTGTAGAAGATAGATTTTATATCCCGCATGAAACTCATATTGTCAGTCTTTACCAGCAGATAATTAGTTTCTAAATTCTGTTTTTGTATATAGTATGGCGATTCTGCATCAATGTATTTATACACAAAAAAATAAGAAGGCTTTATAAAAGATTTTAATTTATATTTTAAAACTTATGACTATTTGATGCTAATATTAAAACCAAAATATTTTAAGATAGCTGTTAGGAGCAAACCGTTTAATAAAGGGATTTAAACAATGGGGCTATCATATAAAACTTATTTAATATAAACGCTTAACAATTTTGTGGTTTGGTTTTATATGCGTGAGCGTTGAAACTCTTGTATTGGATCAATGGTTCTGGTAGGGTTTTTGACTCAAAACTGCGATAAAGTTATTATGAATCAATTTAAAAAATGTTTATTTGTATAGAGTTAAAAATAATCTGTTTTGTAATAAATAGATGCGGAAGGTATTCTATTAGACATAATTTCTGGAAAATGTAAAAAATCTAAGGGTGAAGATTACCTGTGTTTTAAATGTATATATGTATGAATACATCTACGGGGAACGATCAATAATTGTATTAATTATTTATATCATATAAGAATTATTGTACAATCGATTTTGATTGTCGAGAACGTATTGATTGTCGTTTGGATAGTATTTGTAATTAAGTTAGAATAAACTAGTTGTTGGAAGTTTTTGCATCATTTCGCAAATATAATTATATTTTAATTTAGCATTTGTTTTTAATACTTATCAAATTTAGTCCATAAGTTAACCATTTATTAAGTTAAACACCTACTCTAAATATTAATATGAATACTAACCAGTAACGACAATCAATACGTTCTCGTATTCAGGATATCAAAATCGATTGTACATTTCAAAAACATTCGAGAGGATACCACAGTTCTTAACTATTTTTAGTATTGTTTTGTTACGTATTTTTTTCTATAAAACAATGGTTAATTTTTACAATTTCATTGGAAAATCGCCATCTAATCGAAAAGGCAGAACAAGCTCTGCTGGCACTGCTAGTATTTGTTCATATCTTCTACAATAATTTTGTTACTTTTGGTATACTTTTTTATTTCTGCAAATAAACTGTACTGTATTTAATGATATTAAGTAATATAATCTGGTGAAATTTTTTTGCCATTTAACCAGATTTTGGTTAAAATTATAATGTCAAAAACAATATTTATACCTCATAAAAAAATAAAAAATCAACTATTTTTTTGCAATACCTCGTATAGTCTGGTGCAGTTATGCTGATTAAAAGTGTATGGTAATGCAAATATATCTAATTTTGTATATCTAATAAAATAAAAATATTCATTAAACAAAAATCAATGTTAAAATATATTAAACAAAAACTAAAATTATCCTCCAACGATTTCATTTCCGCCTTTTTAAATCCTATTTTGTAAAATTTAACAAAATATATTTTAATAACTACAAGATTGGCACGAAATATTAGTTTTTTTGGAAGAAAGGTTTTAAATGAGACTTTATTATATGAAAAGCAAGACAAAATAGTCATTTGGGAATTAAAAAAAAACAAATTCGCAATTACTCATTAAAACGAAATTAACACATTTGCTATAAATCAATTATAAGTTCTTTTAAAAATGCTTATATATTAGCTAATAAACTGATAATTGGGCCAAGATATATATTACTTAACGGGTCAATAAATTATAAAATATTAATATATAAAATCTTATTTGTCATTTTGAATTTTACAAAACATTATTTTTATTTCTATGTACACATAAACATTTTTTAAATTGATTTTATAATAACCGCCATCGTACCAAAATGTACCAGTTCATTTGATGTACCATTTGATTTCTGTGCAAAATTTGAAGTAAATTATATAATCAGAATATTTTTAGCAATTTACAAATTATATTTATCCAAGCTTCGGTTTTACAAGAGTTTCAACGACTTTTCAAGTCTGCAGCAAATATTAGTGATAAAAAACACAAACCTACTTCATTGCTGATTGACGTTAAATTTATATTATAATGAATAAGTTTTATAGTTGACAGCTCCTACTAAATTGTTGAACAATATTTAAAATCAGTCTATTAATTAGTTTTTTAGGCTGAATTAATATTTTATTAAACTTTGGTTTGCAAGTTACTTCTTACGTAATATTTGCTTTTTGTGCAAAATTTGGTAAATTAAAATATTTTGTAACATTTTAATATTAGCTATCAAATAGTCATAAGTGCTTTAAAATATAAATTAAAAGTTGCTTGTTTTTTATCGCTTGTGCAATTTCAGCCATGGATGTATATTTAGTTTAGAATAGGTTCTTACTTTTTTTTTTGTGTATGGAAATACTGATTGATGCAGAACAGTAAGGAGACCTTTTACTACTACATAGTACAAAAACGAATTTAGAAACTAATTATCTGGGAAATATCTGCGAACCAACGGAGTAGGTAAAGACTGACAATATGAGTTTCATGCGGGATATAAAATCTATATATTGTTTTTTTTTTACTGGATTCTGACCCCAAATAATACACTACTCTAACATAAAAACAAGAGGATAGTTTACGAAAACCATTTAGAAAGTTAATATCTGCACCAACGTAGTAGGCAGACACTGGTAATATGAATTTCATGAGGGATATAGAATCTATATGTGTCCTGAGGATGCAACAATAAAGTTGCGATACGTCGACAATTTAAAAAAGTCTTTTGTTTCTTTACTGGAGCTTAACCCTAAATGATACACAATTCTAACATACCAACAAGAGTATCGTTAACGAAAACCACGGAAACTTAATATCTTGTAAATATCTGCAGAGCAACAGAATAGGTATAGACTGATAATATGGGGTTCATGCAGGAAATAGATTTTATATATATGTCCAGAGGATGCAACAATAAAGATGCAAAACGTAGACTATTTAAAAATAGACTTTTGTCCAAATAGTACACCACTATAACATAACAACTAAAGGATTGTTAACGAAAACCATTTAGAAATATAATATCCAGGAAATATATACCCACCAACAGAGTAGGTAAAGACTGATAAAACGGGTTTCATGCAGGATATAGAATCTATATATATGTACTGAGTATGCAACAATTAAGTTGCGAAACGTCGACAATTTAAAGAAAGTGGATCTTAAGCCCAAATAATACACCACTTCACTTGTTCCGCCATATTGGATTTTTATCAAAGTATTGAAAGTCAATGGGGTAAGTAATATTTAAGCTTTATCGCGAATTGACAGACAAAGCGACAAACGGACCGACGGAATTGATAAAACATGTTTTTTTTTCATCTAGGATGAACATATGTAAAACCGGAGAGGGTGATTTTTTCACTATTACAAACATTTTATTTGGCCGCAATTTTGTTCCGCCATCTTGAATTAGTAACACAGTTTTACTAGTTCAGCCGTATACCACAATTAGCTATGGTACACAATTTGAAATCAATCCATTAAGTAGTTTTATTCAGGCTGAATTTTTTATTACTTTATTATACCTCGATTTTTTTACGCCATCTTGGATTCGTACCAACATTTTACCAGTTGATATACCTACTTGATTGATAATACTTGATGTTTACTCAAAATTTGAGATAAATTGGATAAGTAGTTTTTAAAATATTACTAGGTCATCCCCTATGACCCTTAATGTTTGATACAAATTTGAAGTCAATCGGGTAAGTAGCCTTTAAACTGTGCCGCGAACTGACAGACAGACCGACAGACGGACCAACGGAATTAATTAATTAAACATATTTTTTGGCATCTATGGACACTAAAACATTTTATTTGACCGCCAATTTGTTCGGCCATCTTGAATTAGTATCACTATTTTATTACTTGATCCCTATACCACCAATAGTTATGGCACACAATTTGAAATTAAACCATTAAGCAGTTTCTTAGACCGAATTTTTAAACATTTTATTAAGCCAAATTGCAAAATTTGAGATAAATTAGATGAGTAGTTTTCTAATAATAATTTTTTAACATTTTACTAGGCCGCCATTTTGTTTCACCACTTTGGATACCAAAATGTTATCAGGTCATTCACATATGAATTTTAATTTTTGACCAAAATTTGAAGACAATCGGGTAAGTAGTCTTTAAGCTATGCCGCGAATTTACAAACAGATGGACAGACAGATAGATCGATAGACGGACCCACCGAGTTGATAAAACATATTTTTTGGTATCTAGCGCTAAAACGTAAAATGTGTAAAACCTGAGAGGATGATTTTTCACGATTACAAATATTTTATTTCGCCGCCATTTTGTTCGGCCATTTTAAACTAGTACCACTATTTTACTATTTGACTAAGATAATAGTTGATCCCTTTACACACAAGTAGTTATGACACACAATTTTAAATCAAGCGTTAACCAGTTTTTTCGAGTTGAATTTTTTAATTTTTTATTAAGCCGCCATTTTGTTCCGCCATCTTGGATTCGGACCAAAATGTTATCAGTTGATTCCATCATAATACTTGATGTTTTTGCAAAATTTGAGATAAATTGGATGAGTAGTTTTTTAATAATAATTTTATCAAAATGTTACCAGGTCATCACCTTATGACCCATAATTTTTGACCAAAATTTGAAGTCAGCCGGGTAAATAGTTTCTAGCTACGCCGCGAACAGACAGACAGATACACCGACGGAATTGAGAAAACATGTTTTTCGTCATCTACGGACCCAGAAATGTGAAGACCGATTAGTATACTTCTCTTTTACGGGGGAAGTGAAAAGTTACATTTAAACGCACTCTTGTTCCAAATTCTATAGTTTTGCTCACCGCGTACCTAACCACTGCGAAGTGACCTGCCGACTGACCGGTAGAACCGGTAATTCGTAGGTGCAGGAGGCGCGTCGGTAAGAGGGAACTTTATTGCGGAATAGCCAAGTGCTATATATATAAATATATATATATATATATATATATATATATATATATATACACATATATATATATAGACTTTGGTAATACCTTTATACCTTTTACCTGCTTGTACATCTATTTTGGCTAATAAATCATTCCGGTCCAGGGTGGTAGTAGGAAGATTGAAACAATGTTTATACATGTACGTACAAAAATGTATTGCGTATTGCTGACTTTAACATAAATTATTGATATGCGGAAAAGTAATAATCCGTATTTTCCTCAAAATAGAGGTCATGTTGGCTAAGGAACTCTTGCAGCACCTCTTTTTTGCTGCTTATGATTGATACTTTTCCAGCTAACGTGCTGTGATAACTAGCATTATCTTAAACGACTACACTGCTTAGCGGGATATTCGGAAGAAGAAAATTTTTCATCCAATTTTCAAAGAGCTCACTTGCCATGTCCTGATGGTAGTCTAAGGAGCAGTCTTTAATGCATTTTGCTAAAAGCAGCAAAGCGTTCGGCACCCATCCATTTCTCGAGTCACAGTGTAACATGGATATTCTCTTTTCTCGAAAAGCAGGTGCATCTAAAATGCTCTTTCGTAAAGAATCTTGCCAACTTTTAATTGTAGTGTCATGGGTGTCGAACCAAGTCTGATCTAAATAGTAAATATTTCGGTTTTCTGCGCGGAACTGATGGATTTGGATTAAATATTTTTGTCTCCATTCCACTGGCCGTTGCGCAGGAATTGGCGCAACGTTTCGCGGCTAGTAGTGAATTCACCATTTGCAAATAATTTTTCTCGCAAAGAATCAAGTGACGGAATCTGCTTAGGATTATATATTTCATACACTTTCCTGTTAATTAATTCTAAATCACCATTTCCAAACACGTTCATTGTGCCTTTGTCAGATCTGTTCTTCCTCTCTAGTGAATTGTCTTGGTCAAGGCATCGATGCAAGGTGGATCTTGGAATGCCGGATAACTCCACTGTCTACTTAATATTAGCTTATATGCCCTCTGACGCTTTTAGAAGGCCTGTAGACAAACATTTAAAAGTTACTGAACGTTTCTTGATTTTACTGTATATAAATATTAGTGAATGCGGTTAGTATGTGAGTTATTATTGGAAGATGTGCTATATTCAAAGACACTGTAAGGAGTCGCAGAGGACGTGACCTATGAATAGAATTGAACAAAAAAAGATACAAAAAAATATTTTAAAAATTTGCTGACTTCCAAGTATTTAAAAAAAATAGGTTAGGTATATTTTCGAGTATATTCCAAAATTGAATTGTATGGAGCAGCAATCTGTTAATATTTTTATTTTTTTTATTTTTAGTGAATGTTCCGAGGAATGTTCCTTCACATATTTTAAGCATTTATAATACGTAAATATTACTAATAAAATATAAGAGTGGGTTTTATTTGTAATAATTTAATTTTTCAAATTAAGTATTTTTACATTTTTAGAAAATTTGCCCCTTATTGATATTGTTATAGGGTAAAAATCGCTTTAAGTAGTATATCGATAGAACCGTCTTATCGCTTCATACTGCAGATCAAATGTTTAAATATTGTTTTAGCTTCTATTAAAATGACAGTAAATTGAGTATTTAAACAAAATAATAATTTTTTATTTGGAGATTCAGAAATTTCTAAAACTACCTATTTAATGTGATTGACCGAATAAATTAGAGTGATTGTTTTATTAGATACATCTAAGACACACACACATATATATGTATATATATATATATATATATATATATATATATATATATATATAAATTTTACCTTGATATACTCGTAAAACAATTCTCTTGCAGCACATCGGTAAATGGCATTTAGTTTTTTGTTCGTTTTTCTCCTCAATTCCGTCGTCAAATTCACAGTTTTCAACCCACGGTCTAAACATTTTAAAAACTACTAATAACACCTTACAGAAATATTGTTACTGTAAAAATAAATAACACCACTGAACACCGCTAATGCGACAGTTCAAATGATTTAATAATAAAAACAAAATACCGACCTGTACTGAGGAAAGCTTGCAAACCAGACTTAATTGCTTTATTGGGGATAAAATATCACCTCATCGTTATAAGCCCCGCTACTTCATGACCATTTATCATGTGTCAGACTATATCATATCAATAAGCATTATTAACCACTAAGCGACTTTTCTTTTTAACGATAACAGGAAATAAAAGTACGAATCAATTAAACAAGAAAAACTAATTTTTCCATATAAATTACAGAAAAATCAATTTATTAATAGTTTAATAAAAAAACCATTTTTGCAAACTGTTTTACAAAAAATTTATGAATATAAATTTCTTAAAAATATTTAAAAGCAACCAACGTTACCGCGAAATTTTCTGAATTTTACATGTGAATTACATTATATCTGTGATCTCCAGTATAATTATCAGAGAAACATTTTAGACGGAAGTGGCTATTTTTCGAGTTACTTAGGGTCATATGCGTAGGTGTCAAAATCCAGTATTTATATAATCTGTCGTTCTAGAAACGTTATGTTGTTAACTTGAATTTTAACACTATATTTAATTTTATTAGGTATGAAAGAAAAACTGAGTGCTATTTTCAGTTGTAACAAACTGGGCTGTTTTTTAGCGTGACTTATATTTTAAGTAATTTTAACATTTACCAGCTGGCCTGGCAGACCTTGTTCTGCCTTTTCTGTTATTCATTCACCACATCATCCAGAAATGTTATTGAAGAAAAACATATTGGTTTTATAGAACATGTTATTTTGTATATACACAATATGTATGTCTTTAAACTAAATATATCGCTCCGCATTCTTGGACTGTTTCTTTGCAGTTGAGAAGTATCAGTAGTCAAAGAAACAATGGGATAAATACTTATTTATAACTTCTAAAAACTGATAAGTTTAAGAAAAATTTACAAAATATAAAATACATTTTAAAAGCAGACATTTCGAAAACATCACTTCCAAGTAACACAGTTTGCAGTTTATTTCTGCTGCAACCAAAATTGTGTTGTTATTTGCATTTTTCAACTACATTTTGGCTATTTGTTGGATTTTAATTCTGTTTTCTTGCTTTCTAAATTAGCTTAAATTAAATTTCACTTTACAGAAACAAAAATACGCAATTTCGGTGCAAAACACATTCTTTTGTTGCAAAATGTAGAAGAAAGCAGCATGTAAAATGTTGCACTATGCCTAAGCCATTTTCTTTCTGTATGTTTATCTTAAAAGTAGACTTGTTACCTAGAAGTAGCTGCTTAAGTTTTTTCGCTATACTGTTAGCTGTAATACAGCTATAAAACAAATGTGGAATCAGCTGTGTATTTTTTGACGTTATGTTTTGACATTGAATTGAAGGTTTGTACTCTAAATTCTATGCATTTGTACCGTTCACTATAATAATATACAAAAAGAATTAATGTAGAAAGTCGGCCAAGAAATGAAGCTACAGTTGCAGTTACAGCTTTTACTCCATCTTCACCGAAAATGATAAGGGGATAAGTAAATGAGATTAAAGAAATTTTTAAGTTAATCAAGAAAATGAAAAGTATGAGATTGATGAAAGTTGTGAAAATAGCGAGAACGTCGAAAATGGAAATGCTGACAGTTATAGAAATGGAAGCTCTGACAATGAGAAGGATAGCTCTGATAATAATAAGGAGGATTTGATCCAATTTTTTTTTTGTCTACTATAATGTCCTAACGATTAAGAATTTTAAATATGACCGACAATACTAGCAACTTCCGCATACGTCATATTTGTCAAAACCCATTTTTTACCAAAATTTAAGTAATTTCAACGTTAAATCGGCCTTTTTTCATACGCTGCAAGACACACTGAATATTTTTCAGTAATGACACCTTTTCTAAAGTTTATTTTTAAAATTTATAAGTTTCACAACAACATTCAACAATAAAATTGTTTTCATACTTGAATTGAAGACATATTTAAACTATAAAATATTTTATTATGTATCATTAATAAAAGTAATGGAGATATTTAATTTACAATGACATGTCGGCCATTAGCAGTAAATAATTAATTGACTCTTATTTTTCTAAGCATCAGTGCAAGTTACATAAAATGTAATGTTATCATATTTGTTGCAATAAAGTTTTAGTTTTTATAATTGTGTTCTATTGGCAGGACTGGAAGCTATGACCTTAAATGATCTACTTTAAAAAAATTATGCATTGTTTACTTAATATCCATAATACAGCTCTAATGGAGTAAGTAATGACATTTTACAGCTAAAGATAGCTTTATGATTAACTTTACAGCGAAATTCCAGTTTAATTGTAAACGTTACAGTGGCTGGTTCCCAGTCCTTATAGACACAAAAAACGCTCATATTTAGGACAACAATGCTGCAACAACTATTTACTTAAGTTATTTTCCATAGTTATAAGAAAACTACAAGCAGAAAGAGTTATATAAACTCAAAACACTCAAAACGTTAAACTCAGCGTTCGCACCAACACAACTAATTAAACACAATGGCTAACTGCTTTGAAAGATTTGAATTCCCGAAAAAAATAATATAAACTTTAAAGAAGTACAGAAGACACTACTGGTTATAATTTAATTCAAATCATATTATTGCACAAACATACCTGTACCAATTTAGTAGCGGCCACGTCATCAATCAGTAGGCTTGATGACAATCTTAATTATTTAATAAAGTCTTTCCCTAGGCTGGCATTTATAATATATTACTTATATACGCTAAAAGACACTCCTAAGGGGGTTACACAATTGTGGCTGGGTTCATGAGATTTTCGTGTATGATGATATTATCAAACACAGCTAAAAATATTCTTTACATTCGTTGGGTATTTGATAAACACAGTTCTTGTAATATTCTGGTTAGCATGCAACCCGTCTCGCTTTTTCTAAAAACCTTTAACCTTTTTAATTAATTCAATAGCTCTCGACGATTTCAAAACATTACGTTTTACTTGATATTAATTACAATAGAAAGGCAGTGTTAAGTGTTAAGCCTACAAAAAGGTTCAGGTGATTAATTTATGAGAAAAATAATTACAAATTTCCAAAAATTGTAATGTTGTAAATTACAGGCTGATCAAAACATTACAAGAACTTTGTTTAACAAAATGCCGAATAAATTTAGAAGATAATTTAATTTCTAAATAAAAAAAAACATCGAAACAATTATAGCTTAAAGGAAGTATTTATATGCTCCTATTGACACAAGTTTCAGTATTTTGATGTTAAATTTTCACACAGAGAACCCCATAGTATAAATCGAAATTTTAAAAACGTAATAAATGTAATAGGAAAAATTGATATAGTCAATCATCTAAGTATCAACAAATCAGGTTTTTTTTACCTTTTCAACTAAATCTCCTAAAATGTTAAACACTAACTACCAGGACGATGCGTAAACCAATGTGTTTTAAACTTTAAAAAAAATATTAATAGCTCATAAAAATACTAGTTTCAATGTTAAAACTTTACAAGCAATTTTTTTCCTAAACGCGAAAAAGCATTCTTACCAAAACTACGTTAACTACCGTCACAAAAGAATACATTTCCAAATTAACTAACTACTATAACCACAATTTTGTATAACTGACAGTGTATGTATGTATTTTACAAATAATATTTTATATCTAAGAATATAAAACATGTATTATTTAGTTAGCTATTTGATATATTTTTTTTATGTATTTTCAAAAAATATGCAATACAGAGTGGTCAAAAGAGGAGATATTTCTAAACAAATTATTGTTTTAGTAGCCAGACTATATATGGGTTTGTTCTACACTCTGACGGATTTTTTAGGTGTTTGGTTAGGTTGTTCTATAGATCGAAATAAGTAACATCTAGCACTTTTATAGATATACAGGGTTACTTACAAAAATAAATTAAACTTGTTAAATTAATTCAAATAGGACTCTGGCTCCGATCCAGAGGCACCTAACCGTTTGAAATGCTCAATTCAAGCATTTTATTTCTATTTTTTATTAACCCTGTATAACAACAAAAAATATCATAAATTGATGTTCTTAAACCATAAAAAGTATATTCGGGAATTTTAAAAGAATTCCATGTATTTTAGTTCATGTTGGCTTACTGTAAAATTTATTTTGTTTTTGGGTAGATTCTATTTATATCTTCTTGTAGAATATTTAAAAAATAATAATAAAAAGTTGGGTCCCTACATTTTTTGTCAGTTTCAACAAATAGGGTTGTATATATTCTCAAAAATTCATATCTTGTACATTCAGGGAGACCACAAAAAAAACCTCCGATAAGTTGAGGTCGTGTTAAAAAATTTAAATTTAGTACGAAATTATATAACCTTCTGTCTAGCGCTCAATTCTTTAATTAAGAAAAATACAACGATTTGTGGTTATGAAAACTGAGGTACTATGACAGATCCGTAAAAAGCATTAACTTCGACGTTCTCCAGTCAAGAATATGTGCAGTACTCGAAGAATAGCAGACCAATATACGAAAACGGCGAGTATTCTTAAGTTATCCAAAAAAAAGAGGAAAAAGGTTGTGTTACTGAGTAATGATTGTATAAAAATTTAAAATTCTTATATGAATAAGCGGATCAACGGTGTATCATCATGTAGTTACGTTATATAAACCAGGTGCATTGTTTGATTAAGTAATTGAAAACATTTTTAAGTTAACTAAAGACTACACATTAAATGATCATATTATTATAGTAGCGGGGCGTAACAACTTTCACAAAAACTCTAAAATGCCTCTATTTAAGAAACAACTAAAACAATGTCCTTATACTAACATAACCTTGTAGGAGTTTCTTTTAATTTATCAAACAATAACAAAATATCTATAATGATAAGTTGTATAGATTTTCTATCTCTGGTATAACCTTTTTCATAAATCCTTACTTAAGGAACACTTACCTGCTTCTTCTTAAGCAACAAAGGCCTACTTAGCAAGTTTCAATTAAGACTAAAATTTAGTATTATTATTTGTGATTAATTTATTAAACAAAACAATCTCATTTTTGTTAACTTGATGGATAATAATTATAACTTAGAAAATAGTGTTAAGAAACAAAACAAAGAAAATAATAATTAGACTATATGCGAGACATGATCTAACCAACCTTTGTTTGATAAAGTAGAGCAGGGTTTAACCATTACTAACTCGCATGCTACTCAGCAAAATAATTTTAGTACTGAAGTGAATGACAATGTAATAAAAGATATCTTGGGCGAGAGTTGTTTGTCTTAAACTAGTTAATTTATTTTTAATAATTTGAAATTCCATTTTAGATGCAACTTCTGAGATTTTTCCCCTAAAACAGAATTTTCAGATAACATACAATAGTTTTCAATATCCCTTAACATTTTATATGCTTCATTAATGTTCTAATATTGGAAGAAATAATTTCTTCATCATAACTGTCAGATGACCGTTCTCACTATTTTGAAATTCACTGATGCACTCACGTACACTTATGTTAGGATTTTCCGTGAATAAACTTTCATTAATTTCTGAATATGAAGTTAAGTCGGAAGAGAATGATGTTTCTACATAAATCCGATAATGGCACATCATCTTCACTATCGTAATCAACATTTTCCTCGAGAATTTCGTCGAATTCAGCTTTACGGAAGCAGTTATTGATGATCTTGGAATTGACTTTTTTCCATGCAGCAACAATCCAAATCAAGGCACTTACAATATTTATGGATTTCTCCAATTGTTCAGTAGATTCAGAATACTCCATGGATGACAAAAGTCACTTTTCCGCGTACTGGATTATTTCAACTTTTTTTTGAAGACTCAAAAACTTTCTTTTGTTTCAAGACATATTAATCGCACCAGAGTAACATCATAACTAAGATATTCTATTGATGAAGACTACATTTTATAAAAATAAAGTGATCTATTTACTACGCAATTCACCGCAATTCACCTACAAGCCAGACAGCATAAGCCAGCCTATTGTTAAACTATTGCTATTAACAATAGGTAGGTAACGCGCCGCTTATTAGCATAGATCTAAATATTTCCTATAATGTGCAATAAAAATACCGGCATTAAATGTGGGTTTTTCAAAAATTATCTGAACATCTTTTTGTTCTGAGAAGGCAAATTTTACTGTTTTTATTAAAAATGTTCCAAATTTTACTGTGCGGTGTTGGTTGTTGAGAGTGTCCGTCGTCAAGAGAGTTTAATACACAGGAATACGTATACTGACGGTCAGTGACTTCAAAATTGTCGGTTCAGCAGAGTCCATTGTTCGGAGGAGTCCGTTAAGGGATGTTTCACTGTATACAAAATTATTCGTTGAAAGAAAACTTGACAAAATGGTACCAGTTTTGCCTATTTCCCTCCATACTTTTTATCTACAAAATTAATTTACCGATTAACGCTTTTCATTTGTTTGTATATTCTGTAGTATTCTGCAGACTAACATTAAATGACGTAAAAATTAAAATAGGTATGCCATTTTTACTTAGCTTAGGAATTTAAATTAAAAAAAAAGATAAAAAATAAACCCAAATATTTACAAAGTTAAAAGTAAAGAGTATAACTAAAGAAAGGAACTTGAATTTGATAATTACATTTTTATGAGTTATACGGATATCAGTGTGCAAATCTTAAATAATATATTCAATTTAATCGGTAAACATATAGACAGACACTTCCTTTGTGCGTATAAAGCACAAAATTACCGAATAATCCCGTTGAATTCAATAACTTTCACGTCAGTCGTACTCTACATTTTACGAGTTTTCAGACACCAATACCAAAATCCAATCTAAGTTAATGTATTTCGAACAGATTTCGATGGCGTGTATTGAAGGAAATGAATGTACAATGCGATAAAGATTTAGCACGAGAACCATGAAATCGGATAGAATTGTAATGCTGAATATCGTGAAAAAAAAAGCTCTCTTTGCGGTAAAAGTGTCCAATTTAAAAATAATTGACAATATTGTTCCATTAGTGTGGTTTTTGGCTTATTATAGACTGCAGTTTATGATTCTGTTTGGTGTATGTTGGTGAATAGCCATCTAAACGTAATTTTATTCGAAAAGCTTCTCTTTTTCGAAATTTTCCTTCTATAGAAATATTAGAATTCATTTGTTTTCTTGTATTTTTCTGTACTTTTTTAAAGAATTCACAGATTACATTTTTCACAACAGATATTATCGTTATTGATAGATGGTTTTAATTGGCTGTAAATCAGTCTGGATAGTAAGTACTTTTTTATTTTCTTTTTAGTTTAGTTAGTTTAGTTTAAGGGTTTTATTAGCATAAATCTGTTACAATTACATTACAAAAGTAATTGATCGACATATTACTTAATTATATGCAACTATTATACAGTTGTAATTAAACTACATAATTATGATAATATTAATAATAATAAGACATTTAACCAAAATTACACAGGTTAGTTCTTAAATAAATATTTTTTAAGTTCTTTTTGACTTTTTGAATTGATGATTCAATTTTTATTTTTGTTTTAAATTGCTAAACTTTTTTAATGCGTTAAAAAAATATTAATTTATATAATAAATTATTTGATGGTTAAATTAAAACCTTTTTTCTAGTGTTATTTTGACGAAATACCTAAATTTTTATTCGCAAATTCCCTTAAATGATTTGGAAGTAAATTATTTTCAATTTTATAAATGCATACAGGGTTTCCCAAAAGAACCGGAACGGTCAAATATCTCGGTAACAGATTAACGTAACAATATGAAATTTGGAATTGAAACTTTATTTTTTTTAAATGCGATACTATGGTTGTTTTTTGCCTACAAAGTTCAGCCAACCAAAGTGTTTTTTATCCTAGAATATCAAATTTTTCGTCTGGAAATTTTACAAGATATGGCAAGTCCGCATTTTCATTCAAAAGAACCGGAACGGACAAATATCTCGATAACGGATTAAAATATCATTATAAAATTTTCCATAGGGAGGTTATCAATAGTGCCGGATCTAAAAATAATATTTACAGTGTTGCCGGTTTTATAGTTGTTCCGATAAAGCTCTCAACTTTATTTTTTTTAAATGCAATACTATGATTGTTTTTCGCATACAATGTTGAACAAACCAAAGTGTTTTCAATCCTAGAACACCTTTTTTTTTAGTACAGGTGATAATAGGGACATTTCAAATCTTTAGGTGTTTCTGCTTCTCTCAAACAAATGCTTATAAGATTTAAAATTGGATATACAGTACAAGAAAAGGTTTCCTTCCTATTTTTTCCGCTAAGATTTTGTTGTCGTTATTATTAGATTTTAAACTATTTTTTTCTATTTCAGTTCGTTTAAAGATATTTTACGAAATCTACTTATTATACCACTGTAATTTGGAATGCCAGTAATTAAACTATTGTTCCTTGGGTTGGTTGTTTTAACTCTAACCTATATACTTCTTATATAATATGATTTAAGTCTTTTAGAGATAATATGGGGATCTGTCTCAGTTATATTTTCAATTTTTTTTCCATATATATTAAGTAGTTTTCTAGAGTTCTTCGCATCATCTTGCTGTCATTTTTGTTATAAATCAAATTATCATAGTAGGTTTTTTTCTTAATATACCAACAAGTTTGAACTAGGGCTTATTCCGTAATAATATAATTATTTCTTATGTAACGTTTTCTAAGCAGCATTTGAAATTTAAAATAAGAATATTAAAAAATGCATTTATAATAGTAATATTATGTCACCAATTATATGTTATTAATTTTAGAGCTAACGATTTGTGATCAATAACTAGCTGGCCCGGCAGAACTTGTTCTTCCTTTTTCGTTAGATGGCGCTAGGAGTTTTCAGTGGGATTATAAGAATATGGGGCGCATTCACCATATCGTCCAGAAATGTTATTCAAGAAAAACATATTAGTTTTATAGAAAAAATACGCAATCCAATAATACAGAAAATAGTGTGGAAAGGTCTCGGTAACCATCATTAAAAAAAATCATGTAAATATAATCATGCAAGTTGGTGCAGTAAAACTCTCTCACGAACTTGCTAAAAAATCTGGCTTAGGGTTTTACATAAATAGAATTGAAGATTGGTATTATTTTGTATTGTTTCTCGACATGATTAAAATAATTTTCTATTTCAATATAAATCCAACTATGGTCACTAATTTTGAGTAAACGTTCAACTCCAATATTTAAAAAAAAATTCAGACATTACGAAATTAATTACTGATTTTTGTCACTCGAGTGATAAATCTGTTTTCCATAAATCTTGTAATACAATTACTTTATCTCATAGTATCTGGATAATTTTATCTTTTGCACATACAAAATTATCCTTTCCCTTAATAATTTCTTGACATAGCCTATAATTTTCTGAATTTTAATTACTTTTGACTAACATATCTGTCATTCTCGAATTCTCTGGTCTGCTATTTATTAAATTATCTTGATTAGCTTCTTTAAAACATTTACCTTCTGAAGTACAACTACTTACACACTTACGGGCAAATAACTTTTGTTATATTTGCAGCCAAGAGCATTGCTATGTCTAAGTAAGATGGAGTTGGAATTAGTTGATATTGAATAGCGGCGATGAATCTCTCTGTTTTGACAAATAAATTTCCGGCCCTACATTAAGTCTGGGATGTTTTATCTGCTATGTTTATAAGATTGCTAGGGCTTGAAAGTTCCAATTTCGTTTGGTAAATTTAAAATAGTGACTTTTTAGGTGTCTATATATTTATTTCGATGTAAATCCCAGTGAATCTCAGGGCTTTGAAATAAAAGTAGTCTCTAAAGGTAAGTAACTTGCTTAAGGTATGTTGCGCTTTCAGATGGGATGCCTTATGCTCCGTCTTTCCGTGGTGGTTAAAATTGTTCTATGGAGCTATGCGCGTGGTGTGCTCTGTATTTGGTTTCCATCTACATCAGTATTCCGTAAGAGTATGTTATTTTAGACGATGCATAGGCGTGACTTAAGGGAGTTGCGTGTTGACCTTTATTCTTCACGCTCGTTGACTGCATATCCCGTGTATTCGTCTAGTCTATATTGCATACTTATATTGTTGCTGAACAGGGCCAAGCACTCCAGTAAGCAGTGTAGGTGCTCTCTATTGGCAGTGAACAATTGTAGGACCTCTATAAACCACCACGGTCCACCATAGTACGTCATTTTGGAATATCCCCTTTTTATTTAAAATGTTGCCATCTATTATTGTTTTATGTGAGGTATTAAGGGGTAGATTGGTTTTCCATTTTATCATAACATATACAAGGTAGTCTTTGACCTTATATAGTTAAGTTACGACTTTAAGAGAATACTTCTCTTAGCCAGCTGTGTGGAATCTCTATAAGCAATGTGAGGAGTTTCTTTTTCCTTTCCTTGTAAAACGGAAGCATATCGTGAAAAATTTCCCTCCCAGGTTTTTATAGATCTTCACGTTTTAGGGTTCCTAGAGCGGTTTACTCAACTCCGTCGGTTTGGTGAAATGTACATAGCAAAGAAGCGCCATAGCTAAGAAACTTACCCAATTGATTTCAAATTTTGTTTAAAAATTAAGGGACGGATGACCTGGTAACATCCAGGTAAAAACCAATATGGCTGCCTAGTGAAATGTTAAAAAAAGTGCTACTAAAAAAAACTACTTATCCAATATACCTGAAGTTTTGCATAAAAATCAAATAATTGCTAGAAACCAATTGGTAAAACTTTGGTCCGAATCCGAGATGGCGGATCAAAATGACGGCTTAATAAAATATTTAAAAAATCAGCCTGAAAAAACTACAAATTAATTTCAAATTTTGTAAAAGAGTTAAGTGTGACGTAGAGAAAAACTGGTAAAACTGTGGTACGAGTTCAAGATAGTAATAATTTCAAAAGTATCAAATTATAATGGTCGTACAGATATTTATTTATTTACTTTGCTTTTTTTTATTTTATGTTATTATTACCTTTTATTCAATCATACATTCCACATATTTTTATTACTATTATTTTTTCTTTGTTGTCTCACAGTATTCCTGTGGTTGTATTTTATACTGACGGGATTATACCAAATCAGTACAAAAAAAAAAAAAAGGAAAAGGAAAAAAAACGACTATTGTGTATTAAGGAATGATCCAACGATGCTACATGTTTTCAAAATGACCGATTTCTGGATCTTTCTGTGAACGTCTGCATTAAGTCCTAATTGAGCCAAATGCGGTGCAAACGTTGTTGTGGTGAGGCCTGTTACTGATATGACCAGAGGAACAATAATGACTCTTTCCTGTTTCCACAGCCCCTTTATTTCCATTGCCAATTTGGTGTATTTGGCGATCTTCTCACTGTATTTCGCTTGGACGTTCTCGTCGTTGGGGACAGCCATGTCAATTAAATAAGTGATCTTTTCGTTTTTGGATTGAAAGATTGATATCGGGACTGTTTGCGGGGATTGTTTTATCTGTGTGGATGTTAATGTCCCAGTAGAGCTTGTAGTCTTCGTTTTCAAGTATGGATGTTTCTGTATAATGGTAATAAGGGTCTGTATTCTCCGTTAGTTTGTATGTTGTGGCTAATGCTTGATGAATGACCTTCGCTGCTGAGTTGTGTCTCGTGGTGTATTCAGTTCCGGCCATTATTCTACATCCACTCGTTATATGATCGATTGTTTCTCTCTGCTGGTGACTTCTCCGGCATCTGTCGTCTTCAATGATTGTTCCCCCGATGATGTGTTTTTGGTAGTTTCTGCTTGCTATGACTTTGTCCTGGATGGCAAGCAGGAAGCCTTCTGTTTCGGGGAACAGCTGCCCTTCTTGTAACCACGTATATGAAAGCTTTTTATGTGTGTGGTCTTGCTTTATGTGGTATCTGTGTCTTCTGTGAACTATTTTTTCAGATCAGGTGTTCATCTTTTCTAGTCGTGATTGAATGTGACTTTGTGCGTCTGCTAAGTGGCTCGTTTGCGACAGGTCGAGCGGTGTATAATTTTTGGCTGCCTTCACTATTGCCTTGTGGAGGTTAGTTTGTTTGTTGTGTAGTTCGTAAATTGGTTTTTTATTTTGCGATTGTATATCTATAATTCCCCTCCCTCCTTCTTTTTTCTCGATAGTGAATCTTTTCTTGCATGTGTTGGGATGTAACTTCCTGTGTTTAGTGAATTCAGAGCGTATGAGAATGTGAATGGTTTCTATGTCTGTGTGTCACTATTTAATGATACCAGACGAATACATAAGAATATGTATAGCGAAGGTGTTAATAGCTATCGTTGGGTTTCTGGAGTTCAGGTTTGTTTTTAGTAGTTTTGTAAGTTTGGTTTTGAATTCCGTCTTAAGCTCTGATTTGATATGAGTTTTGGTTAATTTCCGTGCGTTGATGGAAGCCTAGATATCTGTATGTTTCTTCTTTGAGCTTGTTATCTGTGGTTCCATTGTTGGTTATTTCCGTCGTAGGGTGATCTTTCCACTGCCACTTGTTGATATGAAGTAGCTTGCATTTACTTATACCAAATTCCATGTCGATATCTAGGGCAAAAGTTTGTGTGAAACGTGTGATTTTAAGGAGTTCCTTTAGCTGTGCTTTTGTGCTTGCGTATAATTTTATGTCATCCATGTACAAGAGATATTTTATTTTGTGTAGGTTATTTTTTTGGTGTTTAATGTGGAATTCAAAGTTGGTGTTATTCAGTGTGTTTGAGAGTGGACTGAGATAGAGGCAGAACCACAAAATGCTGAGTAAATCTCCCTGGAATTATTATTATTATTATTATTATTATTTTCAAAATAAGATGCAATATATAATTAATCATGAAACCTAGGGTTTTTTTCATAACTTTAAAGCAGTCATTTGGTGAGGAGGTTTGAAGGGCCAAAAAGGATATAGTTAATATGTCGGAAAACATTTCGTCATTGTCAAATAGACAAATTTTCTTATTACACTGTAGAAAAGGAAGCATGTTCCGAAAACATGTTACCAATAACTATAAATTAACAAAACTAACTTGTATGTTAAACTATGTCACTTCGCTAGTTCATGTTTGACAACTTTAAGATAATGTTTGATTAGATCTCCAAAGGGTTGAAAACTATACCATTTTTAGGTTTTTTAATATAATTAGTAAGTACTGTGATATGTGACACATATTTTAAATGTTTTTATTGTTGATCTTGTGGATGTGTTGTCCTTTTTTTTAATCTAGCTTGCAAGTGAATAGATGACACAATTGGATACGTTTAAATATTGTAATGAATCCTTTCTCTTTTTAGTTTCACATAATTCTTAAGTTTAGTTTAAATCTCCTCATCAAAACTTATTTCTTAATAAAATATCCAAGGTTTTTATATTAAGTTTTTAATATTAATTTTTTTCATATTGACAGATGGAATAGAAGATATTCAAATCATCTCTAATTCGCATTCGAATTATGTTAAAGCTGAACACCAAGTTTTTTATATATGTAATAAGTCAATGCCTATATTTTACACTGATAGATTAAAAGCCTCTAAAAAATAAAATAAAAAATAATATCATGAAACTTAAGGAAATTTTTTAATATGTTGCCATACAGAAATAAATAGGCGAGGTAAAAATTTAAATATTCTAAATAAAATAAACTTCCAAATGTAATTTGTATAGTTATGTATTTGTTTTGCCAATTTTTTTCTAGCATCGTGAATTAAAAAAAAATCGTTGTCTGAAAACAAAATGAATGGTATAAAAATAATGAACACTTTTTTATTTATTTAATTTAATTTTCTTATTTATTATAAAAGTTACAATGAGGACATCGCAGGTTAATTTTTAATTTGATATTTTTGAGATTTTTATACATGAGGTGAATTCTCAAATTGATTTTATTTAGCAGTTTAGAAAAAAATACAATTTTGCCCAAGCCTCTTGATAATTATATATTAAAATATTTCATAATGAGCAATAATATTGTAAAAATAATTAACATAATACACAACTGCAACTGAAGACAAGTTAATAATACTAGGTACTGTGGTTAGTTTAAGTAAAGATAGGAAAAATTTATTGATGCGGGATTTAAAGACTTGCAGATTAGGAGACGAGGGAAAGGCATTTGCTAGTACCACATACCATAATCGGGAAAATCTGGGAATAAAGGAGCCAATATAGTAAGAAGTCTTTGGTCTTCGCAGCTGAACGGTGAACGGATGCATGTGGGGCGATGCTCGTGTCTCCCTGGCAGGAATGACTAAGGAGGGCATAACGGACGCACTTTTAGTACATTGAATTTACTTAATGACCACATTATGTTCTTCATATTCAATAACTAAATACTGAGAGACATTTCTCAAAAAATTTTAGTTCAATAACATTAGCTAAATAAAATCATGATTTGACCAACAAATTTCTACTAAAAGCTTTTTAATCATGCTTAGAGTATTTTCCCAGTCCGATTTTTTATGCCGAGTAATCAACTAAATCTGAATTTTAAAACTCCGCTGTGCTTTTTCCTTAATTATTACAATTGATTTACAACCCCAGCATCTGCCAGCGAGTGTTTATGCTTGCATGAAATTGAATTAGCGCGTTTTGGGCGGCCCTTTTTAATTTACAATTTTTGCAATTCAATAAAGCTGAAATACTTTTCAGCCGAGCGAGAAGAAGTCGTCTTCGTTCGTAGTTGCCAAGAACTAAATAAAATAAACAAAATACCAACGACTTGGATCATGTGAATAAAAATAAGGAAAAATAATTTTTATCCGTTTATTTATTATGTCTATGACATTGAATACGACAGGGAATCTTAATTAGGAAAGAAGCAGAAATAAAATGAACTTCTAGATAATATTTCCCATTGACACTAGTGTTGATACCGCTTCCTTTTCAATTTTTGACAGTAGTTAAGTGACAAAGAAAAATATCAGAATTTAAAGGCCTCTACTTTAGGGAGGGTATAACCTAAGGCTATCCTGTATAGTGGAAGAAAGGTTTTATATACAAAGATATATATATATATATATATATATATATATATATATATATATATATATATATATATATATATATATATATATATATATATAATTCAAACAAAGGAAATGCATTCAGTATGTCAGAAGTTAGTATAATGTCGACTACTCCTTGATTCGTCAGCATAGTGTGGAGGCTCCGGTTCGTCCGTGCGATTCGTTGCGAGGCAATTGTGACTTTTGGGCCCATTATCAAAGTAAACTTTGACTTCGGCAAACCATGCGTCCGCATGAAATCTTTTGTTTTTTTGTGTGGATGAATTATTCGTCAATTCGTTGATGATTCGACAATGCGTTTACGCATGTGAATTGACTAATCGAACCAACTAATGAGTAGCGGGCTTAAAAGGAAAAGACGGTCATCGATTGAATACATTTCTAAAACCATTAGTGAGAACTCTTAAAAGAAACTTAGTCCATATTATTGCCAGATTTAATGAAGTAAATGTAGATGACTCCATTAGATGCTTTCAAAATTTTTATGTTGGATTTTCTTCTAGACATTCCTTAGAAAATATAAGACAAAATCTGTTACTATTTCCCTGGTCACTACAAATGAGTTATCTACTCTAATTCGGCTTTTAATTTTTTCTGTTACAATGAAAGATAATCAGTTGTCATCATTATTCCTTTTCGATTAATGAAAGTGTGGAACTATCTATAAGCAACTACGAGCAGAGAATGATTTACATAATTGTTAGATTGCTTGATTACAGGGTAATTAGAGACAGAAGAAAAGCAAATAACTCTTTTGGAGTTATCCGAGATATTCTTTTAGAAAACTGCAAAAATGTTTACACTCCTAGCTCATATCTTACTATAGATGAGCAACTTCTGGCTTTTCGGGGAAAATTTTGTTCTCGTATATCCCAAACAAGTCATGGTTTGTGAGTGCTACAAAATATATTTTGAATGCAGCCCCATATCTGGCCAAACAAAAAAGTAGTTTGTGAAGCCACTATTCCAATTTTTCCAGAGATCCCAGCAATACAACTCTGGGCATACAAAAACAACCCTATTAAACACTATTAGAAATAAAAGAGAGGAATTTCACCGAAGATGCTGTCGCAACAGAAACGCCGCAATCTCAGAATTTTGCTTTGATGAAGAAAAGGTGCTAGTGTCCCATAATGGAAAAACCAACACAAACGTCATGTTGTTTTCGATTATGTATGAAGACAAAAATATTTCTCAAGAATCAAGAAAAGCAAAAATCATAGAAACTTGCAATCAGAAAAAGATGCAGTCAATACATATGAACAAATGTGTCTCTGAATATCCACTTCATAAAAAACTCCAAATTTACAGTGTTGTATCCATAAAAATATAACGTATATTTTGGGGTAACCTATGGAGTTAGAAATACCAAGGATACCTACCAGTTATTGCAATATCTGCAGTAAGTCATTTTGTCTCGAACATCATCCAAAATTTGCACCATTTGTACGTCAAAAGTTTAAATATAATTATTCTGTCCACAAAAATGCGTTATATAGATTCCGTTCTTTTAGTAATACCTAGTTTTATTAGCATAATTTTTTTGTTTGAATTTTCGGAGTCCTATACTCAAAACTGCTATATTTTTGAGTAAAAGGGTGTTAAAGACTTTTTTAGTAATGCCGTGATATTAAGAGATGTTTGATACAGATTTGACACAACCTCATAGGTATTTAAATGGTATATTTTGAGAGTATCAAACGGTTTTTATTTTAAACACGGGCGTAAGAACGGGGAATCGTACTAAACTTTTTAATACAAAAATATTAGGCCAGTGATTTTTTAAAATATACTAGAGATAATTTAGACCAAGTCAAAATACCCAAAGTGTCTTAGTATCTTGTGATATGACAAGCCGCTTTCGAGAAGAAAAAAATATAATTTGTTTAGTTGGAGTTGGAACTGCTCAATTCCTTGGATTATTTTAAGAAAAAGGTGTTAATTTGCTAATTTCATAACAGTAGGAGCGATTTAGTTAGGTTTCGGCACAACCATATAGGCATTCGAATGCTGCATTTTAACAGTGGATCAACCGTGGGCGTGAGTATAGGTAATCTTCCTAGGTTTTAAATAAAAATGGAACGCCACTGATTTTTAAAAATGTATTCATTTTAGCATTTAGGGCAAGTAGTTATACACAAAAAGGCCTGTTGGTGTTTTGTGACAAGACAAGTCGTTATCGACAAAAAAAACAAATTCCATTTTGATACACGCATTAAGCAGTTTAGACTTCTTTTTAAGGGGACATCTCAAGTCTGTGGTTTACACAGCACCAGTGCCTAATACAGAGGGCTTAAGAAACAGAATATAAACGTTGGCCTAATTAAACTAACCTTAAAAATTCTGTAAAATTCTATTTTCTAGAACAAAACCTCCATATTATGAAAAAAAAATCTTATAATTTATTTTTTTAGTTTATGTAATATTTCCAGGAACCAATAGGATGATAATAATTACCGAAGTAGTCCTATAAGATATTAGATCCCCTCCCTAGGTCTAGATCTAGGGGAATTTACATAAGGATATCCTTTAAATACTTTTTTGATTAATTATACTTCATACCCCAAAATGTTAAGGTAATATATTAAAGCGAAAACTCTCTCGCGGATCAATATTCACCATGGTGCCATTCCGTAAATTTTTTTTAATATGCTTCCTAAGGGACCAACCGGCGCGGCGCCATGCCAGCCTAAATTCTTCCTGAAATTTAACCCAAATTGGTCAAACTATCACGGAATAATCGTTATACATATATAAATATTTAAGTCGGTGAAAAATTAACAGAACTTCTCAAGTTTCAAATAAAATTATAAAAAATAAAATAATAACAATAATAATAATATTAATAATAATAATAATATTAATAATAATAATAATAATATTAATAATAATAATAAAAACAATAATAATATTAATAAAAATAAACAAGTGGTCAGGCTCCGATCCTACAACAAGAGATCCTATTCCTCGTGTAATCTTCAAACAAGACACACACATAAAATCCTAAAGACCATCAACGAACACATAATTCCCCAGTACATAACGAATGCGAGCACAATTGAGGACATTCATACAGTGATCTACGCAGCAGCTATAATCACGATAACACAGAACAACCAGAAACTCCCGCCACGACACAGAAACACCAACAACATAAAACCAAAATTCAAATGGCAGATAGGAATAGAAAACAAAATTAACAAAATTAGAAAAGAATTGGGACATCTTACCCAATCCATGAACGGCAACAAGTCAAAACGTATCACACAAAGTGTAGAGAAAATCAAATCTGCATCTCCTGATCACACGCTTACAGAAATCCTTGACACTCTAAAGCAAAAATTATCCGTGTATGCCGCAAGACTCCGAAGATACAAAGAATCAAATGAAAGAAAGAACGCTAACAAGCTGTTTCGAAGAAGCGAAAAACAGTTCTACCAAAAAATCACGAGCAATGAGGAGGCACGAGTAAAAGAACCACCGACCAAACAAGAGATCACAAAATACTGGAAAAGTATTTGGTGAGAACCGAAAACTACACAATAATAACACTTCATGGATTAAAGCGGAAGAAGACAGAGACAAGTGCTTGGAGGAACAAGAGTACTTTGCAATTACCACACAAGAAGTTGCAGAAACAATCAAATATACGCATAACTGGAGATATCCTGGAATAGAAAACATTCATAACTTCCGGTACAAACAGTTTACCTCCACACATGAAATTCTTACTCTCCGAAATAATGAACTTATTTTAAAACCTAGCACACTCCCCAGTTTTGTCACCCAAGGAATAACATACCTTAAACCCAATAATTCAGACAATAAGGACCCGTCAAATTACCGACCTTTTACGTGCCTTCCAACCCTATATAAGATCATCACAGCCACAATTACCAGGAGAATAGAACAACATCTAGTACAGAAAAATATTCTAACGGAAGAGCAAAAAGGTTGCAGGAAAAACTGCCGAGGATGCAAGGAGCAGCTAATTATAGACAGCGTCATCATGGAACAAACCAGGAAAAATTATAGAAACCTTCATACTAGTTACATAGATTATAAAAAAGCCTGGTTAGCCACAGTTGGCTAACCAGAGTGCTAGAATTATACAAAGTCAATAAAAACATCAGGCAATTTCTTACGCAAATCATGAGTACGTGGAAAATTAAGATCAACCTGAGAACACAAAAAGAACACATCGAAACAGAAGAAATCTACATCAGACGAGGTATATTCCAGGAAGATTCATTCAGCGCTTTGTGGTTCTGCCTCTGTCTCAATCCACTCTCAAACACACTGAATAACACAAACTTCGGATTTCAAATTAAACACCAAAAAAATAACCTACACAAAATAAACCATCTCCTCTACATGGATGACATAAAATTATATGCAAGCACAAAGGCACAGCTAAAGGAACTCCTTAAAATTATAGAAAAGTTTACCCTGGATATCAACATGGAATTTGGTATAAGTAAATGCAAGCTACTTCATATCAACAAGGGACAGAGAAAAGACCACCCTACGAGGGAAACAATCAACAATAAAACTATAGATAACATGCTCAAAGAAGAAATATACAGATACCTAGGCTTCCATCAAAGCACCAAAATTAACCACACTCATATCAAATCAGAGCTCAAGACGGAATTTAAAACCAGACTCACAAAGCTACTAAAACAAAACTGAATTCCAGAAATTCAACGAAAGCTATTAACACCTTCGCAATACCTATTCTTATTACGTATTCGTGAGGTATCATTAAATGGTCACACATAGACATAGAAAACATTCACATTCTCATACGCTCTGAATTTACTAAACACAGGAAGTTACATCTCAACGCATGCAAGGAAATGCTCACCATCGAGAGAAAAGAAGGAGGGAGGAGAATTATGGATATAAAATCGCTAAATAAAAAACAAATTTACAAACTCAGAAAATTCTTCCACAACAAACAAACTAACCTCCACAAGGCAATAGTGAAAGCAGACAAGAATTATACACCGACCTGTCTGAAACGAGCCACGCAGCAGACACAGACAGTCACATCCAATCACGACTAGAAAAGATGAACGCCTGGTCTGAAAAAACACTTCACTGAAGATACAGATACCACATAAAGCAAGACTAACTACCTAAAAAGCTTTCATATACGAGGTTACAAGAAGCGCAGCTGTTCCCCGAAACAGAAGGCTTCCTGCTTGCCATCCAGGACAAAGTTATAGCAACCAGAAACTACCGAAAGCACATCATCAAGGACACAATCATTGAAGACGAGATATGTATTAGATGTCACCAGCAGAGAGAAACGATCGATCACATAACGAGTGGATGTAGATCAATAACCGGAACTGAATACACCGCGAGACACAACTCAACAGCGAAGGTCTTTCATCAAGCATTAGCCACAACATACAAACTAACGGAGAACACAGACCCTTACTACCATTATACACCAACATCCATACTTGAAAACGAAGACTACAAGCTCTACTGGAACATTGACATCTACACAGATAAAACAATCCCCGCAAACAGACCCGATATCACCTTTCAATCCAAAAAAGAGAAAATCACTTATTTAATTAACATGGCTGTCCCCAACGACGAGAACGTCCAAGCGAAATACAGTGAGAAGATCGCCAAATACATCGACTTGGCAATGGAAGTAAAAAGGCTGTGGAAACAGGAAAGAGTCATCATTGTTCCTCTGGTCATATCAGTAACTGGTCTCACCCCAACAACGTTTACACCGCATTTGGCTCAATTAGGAATTAATACAGACATTCACAGGAACATCAAAAAATCGGTCATTTTGAAAACATGTAGCATCGTTAGATCATTTCTTAATACACCATAGTTATTTTTTTTTCCATTTTTTTTATTTTTATTTTGTGTACTGACTTGGTATAATCCCGTCAGTATAAAATACAACCACAGGAATACGACGAGACAACAAGTCATAAAAATAATAATAATAATAATAATGAAATAACAAGAAACGAAAACAAAATTTAAAAAATTGTATTCAGAAATAGGAGTGGGTCTATTTAAGCTTGCATAGTGACTGAATGTGTGTATGTACGTATGTACGCATGTATATATATATATATATATATATATATATATATATATATATATATATATAGGTATATATGGGCAAAAAATTAGTGGAGATGTAAAATGTGTGTGACACATGTATTGTTATAATTTTTTATTTGTGCCTGCACAAAATATCTATTTAAGAGAACGTTTTGACTTGACAAATTGAATATGAAGAAAAATTATTTTTTAAAAATCTATAAATAGGCGTTTACCCGGAATTTCACCACACACCGATAACACAGTTTACATAATATGTGTATATATGTTTATTTGGCAATGTTGTATACATTACATACAATTTTCGTATTAAAGCGAGAGTTTTATTATAAGGTAAGTGCTGGATACTTTGGTACAAAAACAAGTAAAGCCCTTTTAACAGAAATTTTCTCATAATAAAACTGTCTTTATCAAGGAAAGTTACACAGATTAATATTTATCCAATGTGTATAAAGTGATTACTAGGTAACTGTATGCATATATAAATTGTTTTATGGGACACTTTTCATATTTGTTAACCATCTTGTCTTGTTTGTTTTTACAATCTGCGTTTAATTTCAATATTTTTTTTTCAATTCAATCTGCAATAATGAAAATCGCGAGATTAATGAACAATGAATCAACAAATTTCAATCATTAACATTAACAACTCCAACTATTCTTGCAGTAAAATATAAAATTCTGTCGGAGTTTCAAAATCAAGGAATCAAACAATTCTAAAAGAAGTTTAAAAAATACAAATATCATTGGTACAAACAATACATCCTGGTGAACACTGAAATAATTTTGAAATGGCCGTCATATGGTCTGATGGGTAGAGACGTTAATTTTTTTCGATATATCAATATTTATCGATATAACGAATAACAACAGGTAAATTTGAAAACTATCGATATGTCGATATTTATCGATAACTATTGTTAGTTACTAATATATCGATATTTATAGACAACTATCGATGGTTATCGATATATTGATAATTACCGATATTTACCGATAGTATTAATAGTTACCAATATATCTATAGATATCCATAGTCATCGATAGGTATCAATAGTTATCGATATATTGATAGTCATGATTATATTTATTAGGCATAATAAAATTATCAAATACCGGTATCTATCGGCATCCTTAAATGCTGACTTAAATTCCCTAAACGCTAATAAACTTCCTTTTTAGATTTTCGGTGGGACCTCTTATGGCTTTCGGGCTTGCCGCATTAATGTATATAAGTATGTATAAGTAGTAAGTATATACTTATTTTGCAGAATGAATTTTCAGAAAAATTAAAGTGAAACTTGAGAAGTTCTGTTAATTTTTCACCGACTTAAATATTTATATATGTATAACGATTATTCCGTGATAGTTTGACCAATTTGGGTTAAATTTCAGGAAGAATTCAGGCTGGCGCCGGTTGGTCCCTTAGGAAGCATATTAAAAAAAATTCACGGAATGGCACCATCGTGAATATTGATCCGCGAGAGAGTTTTCGCTTTAATATATTGCCTTAACATTTTGGGGTATGAAGTATAATTAATAAAAAAAGTATTTAAAGGGTATCTTTATGTAAATTCCCCTAGATATAGGAAGGGGATCTAATATCTCATAGGACTACTTCGCTAATTATTATCATCTTATTGGTTCCTGAAAATATTAAATAACTTTATTCTTAACATAAGTGTACGGAGGGAGTGTAGGAGGAAAAAAGGGAGTTATATAAAAATATCGAGTTTTAAATGGTTTTTGGGATTTTAAGTCGCACGAGCTTCAATTTTAGTAATCATTTTAATTTTTGACAATTTGTATTGCTGATTTTTTATTAGTTATAGTAGTTCTACCTAAAATCAACATTAATGCCAGGCAGATCAATTTAGATGACTCTTTCAAAAAGTATTTATAGTAGTGCTTGTCTCATCGTCATCATCATAAAAAGCCTGCCCGAATCTCTTCTCTCAAAGGGAAAAGTTGAATAGTAATTCCATTTGACAAAGTCTAATTGCAAGAATCATAATTTATTAATTGACTAAAGCCATGAAAGCTTTCGTTTTATTTAGGTAACCTCTATAAGGGTTATGCCACAACATTTGGCGATCTCTGAAACAGCGAAAAGAAGCTGCTTTGCCAGTTGGGCTTCTTCCTTAAATGCCGAGATCAGGATGTAGTGACGAGGTATCACCAGAGACCAAAATTTTGTAATATACTCGACAAGCTTTCCCGTAGAAGACACAGTAACCTGCGTCGAAGCCGCTCTCAGATTACCAGCGGAACAAATTGATAAAGCCAGGTAGGAGACATCGAAGATTATTAAGATTTGAAAGCCAACGAAATCGATCTCTAGGCAGACGAAAAAACAGAGATGTAGCTTTAAAATAAAAATTCAGATATTCTAGTCCTTCCAGCAGAAAAAGACAACGCCTCAGTGGTGATGGACAAAAAGAGATACTTTAAACTATAAGATCATATACACAAACCCTACAAGTAAAATAGAAAGACGCATCGCGAACGTGATTAACTCTCCCAATCTACCACCAACTGATAAGAAATCATTGAAAACAAGCAGATCCAGAACGCCCAAATTTTACGTTTCCCCAAGATGACTGTGAGTACAATAGGCTCGTCTACATACAAACATACTGCGTGTATGGAAAAAACTTAAGACACTCCGGTTGGATCCCGAAGACTTTTGGTCAGTTTCGATGTAGAATCGCTATATACGAATATTCCTGTTAGCGACTCTATTTCCTTTATATCAGACATACCGAAACACAATTTTGATACCACGCTAACTTTCAAACACTTTTCATGAACAAACCTCAAGGGCCGCTATGGAATCTTTTCTCTTACATTTGGCAGCAAATATTTTATTGGAGGTCTTTGAGAATTATTAATGTTTTAACATCCGCTCCACTGAAATGAACATATTGGTTAAGACATGTAGGTGATGCTTTTGTTGCTTGGCCTTATAAATAGGAAGCTCTCCACATATTTTTGGACAACCTTAACTTAAGATTTTTTAACATCGGAAACAGAGAAACTGACGAAGCTCTGGGGGGAAATGGCTATTGCACTGCAGACATTACACGTTCAATTAGAAGTTAGCAGAGAAGTATATGTGGAAGAAATATTACGTCACATCCACTAGACGAAGGTGATATGAGTAATGCATTGAAAAACAAACTGTTCTGCTGTAGCTGAACACCTGCATACCACTGCACATATTGTAAATATAAAAAAAATCGGTTCATTTCTTTTATCCGGAACTGCCCTCGTTATGATTCTTTCGTTTTATTAAGAATAATGAAGTGTGACCCAATTTAGTTCAGTACATAGTCATTTAGTAACATATATACTTTATTTTCAAACATGTTTATTGGACGCCATTTTGTTATATTAAATAACAAAGACATTTTGTTGTTTCGTGTGTCTGATTTTTTCAGATGATTCTTTGTATTGTATATATATTGACCCCCCTGAAAAATTGACCACGAGCCGCCACTTAAATCAAGTATAATTCAGGGATAAATATATTGCGAAACATTGCTGCCTATTAAAAAGTTTAAGAATTCAATATCAAAAATTACCTATCCAAATATACAATTGACTAATTTTGCATATAAATCATATATAAGGATGGACTGATAGGATATCGGCGCAAATCTAGTATGGCAGAACAATGTCGCGGCAAATAAAAGATTTAAAAAACCAGTTTAAAAGCTACTTATTCAATTGATTTTTACACAAAAATCGAGGAATGAACTGGTAAGATTTTGGTGCATATGTAATATATTGAAAAAAAACTCTCAAGTCTAATAAAATATTTAAAAAATTAGTATCATGCAAATATCCAATTTTTTTTAAATTTTATGTAATGGGTAGGTGTGATGTTTGAATAAATTATAAAATGTTAGTGAAATTCGATATGGCGACCTAAAAAAATGTTTAAAAAATTAATATCAAAAATTACTTACTCACTTGACACTTGACTTGAAATTTTGTTTAAAAGAAACAAGCTTGGTAAAATAAACTTCTGAAGTTTTGACCTAATACGTTTTTTGTTTATTACGAGTCATCAAATAGGAAAAAAATGGGACTGATGTTATGTTCGCTGTACGAAGGAGTTTAAAGCATCGTGATTACAAATTCAACAACCAAAATTGTCCACCACGTATAGATTTTTAGTTATAAAATGAGTTATTTTTATTTTGTTCATTTTGTTGCATAATTTAAAATAAATTCAATAAGTAGTTTTTTCACTGACACACACCGCCATTGTCTTACGTCATGTTGAATTCATACCATTATCACATTTGATTTTTCTGTAAAATTTCAGGTCAAGACTTTTTAATGTACATTTTTTAGGCCGCCATTTTGTTTTGGTACATTGGATTCATACCAAAATATTACCAGTTCATTTCTATGTAATATTTGATTTTTGTTTAAAATTTAGGGTAAATTAGTTTTCTTTAGTAATAATATTTTTACGCTTCACTAGGTCCTCATCTTGTTCCGGGATATTAGATTTTTACCAAAATATTTTTTGATGATCACAAACATTTTATTTTCCATATCCATTTTGATCCTTATACCACAATTAGTTAAGACACACCATTTGAAATAAATCCGTTAAGTAGTATTTTCAGGCTGAATTTTTAAATATTTTATTAAGCCGCCATTTTGTTCTGCAATCTTGGATTCGTACCAAAATTTGACCAGTTGATTCCAACATAATACTTGATTTTTGTGCAAAATTTGAGAAGTAGTAAGTAGTTTTTTAATAATAATTCACTAGGTCGCCATTTTGTTTCGCCATATTGGATTTTTCCAAAATGTTACCAGTTCATCTTCATATGACTTTTAATTATTGACCAAAATTTGAAGTAAATCGGGTAAGTAGCTTTTAGCAGACAGACTAACAGACAGACAAACCGACGGAATTTAGAGAGACCTATGCTGTATAACCCAACAGAAAGTTATAAAAAACTACAACCTTTCATGAAAAACTAACCAGTATGTAGAAAATTTTAAAAATATAGAAAATAGTTCTAGACACACTTAGTAACATAAGTCAATAAGTTAACTATTTCATAGAATCCTGAAATAACTGAATATTTTACGGGTGCCATTCCCTTAAATAATGTTACTTTACAATAATTCAACCATTATATATATATATATATATATATATATATATATATATATATATATAAATATTTTTTTTTTTTTTTAAGAAATTGCGTCCTAGTTAGGGAGTATAGTTGGTGTCGCGTCGATGCTCAATTTAGCTTGTCAAACTCGCAAGTTCAGATTTACATAACCTTTGTTACGAAATGTTGACGGGACTAGTAAAGTGGAACTAAAATTAACTGCGTAATACACCAAACTAAACTAAATTGCCTTGCCGAAATTCGGGCCCAGTTATGTTGATTAAGTCGTTAGCGTGACGCGGTGACGGTTTAACCGCCCTAAGTAACTCTAATCAGTATTTGCCTAACTTGTTTGGCGATTTCAGTTATCCTAAATTAAATTCCATGTCGGTATTTTAAGTAAATGCCACATTGAGAAGTTCAGGGAAACTGTGGAACATAAGCACGAAAAGTTGATACATATCTAACACTACATTAAGTTTTTACTTAAGTAATTTCTCTATATAAGTTGTATAACAGAGGGGTTTACCTATACCCATATCTATTTCTTATTTTTGTGCCTAAGACATAAAGGCAGAAACATATTTTTAAATGTACCTATCCATATACTATTTTCGGATTATTTTTATTTATAATGTAATATTCCACCATAGAGTTTGCAAAAAAGAAAAGGAAGATCCATTCACCTTCAAATTAAGTTTAAATAATTGAACAGGCAGGAAAAACTTCAAAGGGACCTTACAAGGTTAAATACATAAATCACAGTAATTGCGATCACATTAAGTACTATGCGTCAATAAGACCAGGTAACAAAAAAGGTGATGCTTGTGTGACAAATTTAAGAGCCCTAAGTTTTCCTTTACAAGGTATTGTAACTACCAAAGAGAATAAACTAGAATGTTAATTACGTTAAAGGACTGTATAATTCACCAGTTGCATTGAAAGGTGATAAGCATGCTCAGTTGTAATCATTAAAATAGGTTATTCACAAAGATTATCAGGATTTTCTGATGCTTTAGGAAAGATATAAATATGTTCATCGTATATTTATGGAAATGAATAGTTTTGTCAGACTAGCACTATTTGTTTTATTTTTTGTAAAAAGAATAGATACTTATTCTTTGCGTTTAAATAAAGTTTGTATGAAAATATGTATTGTGTTATTTAATTGTTAGACCTCGTGTCTCATAGAACGTTCAATATTTAAGAAGTGAAACCTAGTATATCATTTAATTATTTTTCTATAACATTTTTAACCTTTTTTTTAAGTCATCACCAAGTACTGAATATTTTGAAATATACATTTAGAAATTAGAAGTTTTTTATGATTCCTGAGAACTAACAATTTTTTAGTTATGAGGTTTTGACTTTTTGACGTCGATATATGGAAAAACATACCATACGAACTTTTTTATGTTAGATCATACTACTGGGCTCTAAGAATAACGAACCGTTACATTAAACTGTGGTTGCCATTTTAGTGTCTCCACGCATTGTATTACAGAAACCGGAACATGTATTTACACTACGGTACTTTTAGAGCACGCGGTAGGACTGCCGCGGTCGTTATTGTATCTCTGCAACAATTACACAAGAGTCTAGGTTAGGTTAAGTAGGGACACCATTTTTACTTTGGCATCAAATCTTCTGCATGCAAATACCAGTCAAATTATGGCTTTAATGATGGCTTATTGGTTTATCGACGAATCTGGTGCTAACCTGATGGAACAGATCCACCTAACATCCGTACATTTACTTGTTTTTACTCCTATAAGCCGAATGCTGTACGTTAACCAATGTCGATGTGTCAAAATATAAATGGTATCCCTCGACGCTTTTCAACAACTACTACTAAACGGAGTACGGTTATTTCTGGGTAGTCACTCATTCAAGTACTACCCGCGCGCGGCGATGCTTAACAATGAATATTGATTATCGTTATCCAACCGCAAGTCACCGCCGGACTGAAGTAAAACTAGTTTCCCAATATCTTATGACTTTTCGTTCTAGCAAATTCTTAATGGTTAATCCTTTTTTTAACAATTAAAGTTTAAACTAGCTGGCCCGGCAGACCTTGTTTTGTTTTTTGGTAGAAGATGGAACTCATTCACCACATCGTCCAGAAATGTTATTGAGGAGAAACATATCGGTTTTATAGAAAAAATGTGCAATAAAACAATACAAAAAATAGTGTTGTCGGTAACACAGAAATTAGTGCAGAAAGGCTCTCTCACGAACTTGCTGAAAAAATCTGGCTTAGTGTTTTAAATATATAGATGTTTTCATATTGTAGTAGCAAAATGTCTTTTTCTTACGATCGTGCGGAAAGTGCCTACATGTAACACGCATTTTAGTGCAGAAAGTTTTACTTTTGCGAATTAGTTTGGATAGTGCCTACTTTGCGCACTAGTACGCAAAAGTAAAAAAGGTGAAATAAAAACAAATCCGGACCTGTCTACAGGCAACTGCTTTAGAAGATCTTCGGTGAAAATATTAGGTTGTTTAGAAGTGTACATCATATATTTAAAGTGGCGCGTTGGCGGGAAGTCCATTACAGCGGCTGAAGCCCACATAGAGGAATCAGAGAAGAATAAGAAAACCCTTTCACAGAGAAACCAAAAATAATTCCACCTCTCGTCGCTCAAAAATTCAGCGGCTACATCATTTTTGTTAAACCCCGTTAAACCGTTATTAGTAGAAACTTGTACTGTACAGGGTGTCCCATTTTCGTAGGTTTTACGGGGTTTCCAGCTTATAAGTAGACATAGAGAGATGCGGTTTTCGCGACACCGTGCTACTTTTCGATGAAACTAAAGAGGCCGCAAACAGATTTGCCCTAACCATTTTAGTTTCCGTGCTACAGGGTGATTTTGAAAATTTGTCATTTTCGGACACCCCCTGTAACTCAGCTATCGTAAAATATATTTAAAATGTTTCAACTGGTATTTATAGATTTTTTCACGTAGAATTCAGTGGCGTACTCAGATTTTTGCTGAGAGTCATAGTTTTTGACATATTGGCATAACCTACTATTTTTTAAATGGGACACCCTATATATTATTTTTTCATCTTATTCTTCGTGTCGAGAGCTTTTCAAAAACATACCATAAGTCATATTTATTTTCATAAATAACATGAAAAAATGCATTTTTCTTTAAACGGATTTATGGCATAGCAGATCAATCGAAATAAGAGAAGGTGGCTGTGGAGCCATGGAAAAAGTTAACAAATATTTATTAACGAAATAACAAAGTAACAGCATCAGAAAAAATTAGGAAGTAGGTAAAAGGTAATAATTATAATTTCATTAAAACTACAAATATTGTTCAAATTGTAGACCATTATGTGTCCTACAAGTGTGACAAACTTTAAAAATTCTTTTTAATGCATTTTCTATTGTAAATGGCTGACTGTCTTTGTAACTCTGCAAAAGCGTTTTCGGTGGCCATTCTTAGTTGTTCTAAGTTTTCGTATCGCCTTACATAAACCTTGTTTTCTAAATAACCCCACAAAAAGAAATCTAAAACTGAGAGGTCAGGGGATCGTGGTGGCCATCGAACAGGTCCGTGTGTTCCTATCCATCTTCCAGGAAAATGGTCGTTAAGCCAGTTTTGACTTATTCTGGCATTGTGGGCTGGAGCTCCGTCTTGCTGGAAATAAATCCTATTTAGTTGAACCAAGGGAACATCATCCAAAATTCCTAATGCGTCTTCTAGGATTCGCACGTAACCAATCGAATTCAGATTTCCTTCATATATTTGGTAAACTATTTTTCGGTTGAAAATAAAACAGGAGACATTGAATCCAAATCTGCCCTGACGCTCCCTAGGAAAAATAACATGGTTGTTTTCTTGACTCCAAAATCGCGTGTTGTGTCTATTTAAAATCCCTGAACTAGTAAAATGTGCCTCGTCTGACCAAATAATCTTTTTTTCAAAATCGATATCTTCTGCCTTCATATTTATAAACCAATTGCAGAACTCCAATCTGCGCTCTGCATCACCAGGATGCAGATGATGCACAAGTTTGTATTTATAGAGTTTGAATTTGTGCTTTTTCAAAATTTTCTGCACTTTGGTTTTCGGTACACCCGCCTCTTCGTCTATTTTCCTGCAAGATGTTTCAGGAGCTGTCTGAACGAGGGCTAAAACGTTGACCTCAGATTCTTCGTTGTCTTTATTGTAAGTTCGCGATCGAGGCTTGTTAAAAGATCCATATTGGCAAAGATTATTTTTAATTTTTTGAAAAATTCTTTTTTCTGGTTGTCTTCTCTCGGGATATCTAAGATAAAATAAAGCGAACCAATAAAGTCAAAATGCAGGAAGATAAAAAAGAACTAACCTGTTCAGATAAAGCTCTGCCGCCTGATCTGCATCTTCATTAGACAATATAAAACACGCGTTCATATCATATTTCTCAAAATATTCAAATTTTTGATTCTGAGCCATATTAAAAACAATAATTATAATAGACGTCAAGAAAAATTTAAACGCAATAATGCCAAAAATGACAGCAGTAATGGCTGCCTGATCATTTTGTTGGCGTTGCCATGGCTACCACAGCCACCTTCTCTTATTTCGATTGATCTGCTATGCCATAAATCCGTTTAAAGAAAAATGCATTTTTTCATGTTATTTATGAAAATAAATATGACTTATGGTATGTTTTTGAAAAGCTCTCGACACGAAGAATAAGATGAAAAAATAATATATAGGGTCTCCCATTTAAAAAATAGTAGGTTATGCCAATATGTCAAAAACTATGACTCTCAGCAAAAATCTGAGTACGCCACTAAATTCTACGTGAAAAAATCTATAAATACCAGTTGAAACATTTTAAATATATTTTACGATAGCTGAGTTACAGGGGGTGTCCGAAAATGACAAATTTTCAAAATCACCCTGTAGCACGGAAACTAAAATGGTTAGGGCAAATCTGTATGCGGCTTCTTTAGTTTCATCGAAAAGTATCACCGTGTCGCGAAAACCGCATCTCTCTATCTCTACTCATAAGCTGGAAACCCCGTAAAACCTACAAAAATGGGACACCCTGTACACTTCATATACATTTTGTTAATAATATAATTAAAGTCAAAATGCTCTAGAAACATGTTTTTTATTATTTTTTTGAACAGCGTGCTAGTGTGCCTTGATGTGCGAATTTGTATTTTCAAATCAATACGGTCGTGGGAAAAATGTTATTCCTAAGACGTGCCCCAAGCATTATTTCTACGTTCGTGTGCTTTACTGTACACAAAATCACACTGACCGGTCATATCAAATTCCGACACTTGCTAAAAATATATCTATTTAAGAGGAAATTAAATAAGATTAAGTTAAGGAAAATGTATAAATAAACCAACGCGGGATCGCCGGAGCAC
>JAUTXW010000721.1:0-12500 GCA_030620095.1 Kuschelorhynchus macadamiae
TATATATATATATATATATATGTATATATATATATATATATATATATATATATATATATATATATATATATATATATATATATAGAAATATACTATTTACAAAACATTCGTTTTGCAAATAGTATATTTCAGTACTATGACAAGATCTGTACATTTTTAATGCACTAGTTTCGTAAATCGTTTTAATAACAGATTTACTTGATATAAATTAAAAATAATACCTGACAGATTGGGTCATACACAAGCTTGAGAAGGGGTCAGACATATCAGTTATAAAATATATTTGAATCCGAGTCCGAGATAAAGAACTGTTGCAAGAGTCTATTGAATAATAGAAACGTTTTAAAATACAGTAAATATAAGATTTTGTTGCTATTTTAGAATTTAGGGGTGCTGTTGGTAGTATATTTTCAAGAACTGGCGAAATCTAGGGTAATGGCATGTTTTATTTGTTTGTTATTTGCAATTAATTATTTGCTTTATTAATATATTTTAAACTAAAAATTATTATATTTTTTGCAATAATTTTAAATCCAAATTTATTTTTCTATAATTTTAAGATAAAGGAAGAGGTGTCGAAACCTAGGGTAACGGCATGCTTTATTTGTTTGTTATTTGCAACTAATTATATGCTTTATTATTACTTTCAGATAAAAATTATTATATTATTTGAAATAATTTTAAAGCAAAATTTTCGTTTCTATAATTCTGAAGTAAATTATGCAAATCGTTCACCAGAAATACTGTTTTAGGAAAATTAAACTTGGATGAACTCAAAAATATATAAAAACATTGCAGGTTTTACATACATATATTTAAGTTTTAGGGACCCTAGATGCCAAACAATATGTTTTCTCAATTCTTATTTGTCTGTCTGTCAGTTCACGGGGTAGCTAAGAACTACTTAAATTGACTTTTTAAAAACATTAAGGGTTATATGGGAATGACCTAGTATTATTTTGGTAAAAATCGGATATGACGGAACAAAATGGCGGCCTAATAAATTATTTTAAAAAAATTAGTCTAAAAAACTACTTATTAGATAAATTTTAAGTTTTGGACATATATTAAGGGTCATATAGAGATTAACTGATAAAATTGTTGTACGAATTCAAGACGGAGATACAAAATGGCGGCCAAATAAAATGTCTAAAAATTCAATGTAAAAAATCTTCTTATTCAATTGACTTATTATCTTGCAGCAAAATTGAATATGATACAGGGATTAACTGGTACGAATTCAAAATGACGGTATAAAATAGAAAGAGTGAAGTGTGACCCAATTTAGTTCAGCACATAGCACATTTAACATTTTTATTGGGCGCCATTTTGTTCCATCATATTGAATTCCTATCAATATTTTACCGATTTCTACCTATGCCACACTTGATTTTTGGACATAATTTAAAACAAGTATAATCATACCAATATTGTCACCAATCAGTTTATTCCTAGATTTATTGCTACGTAACACTTGTTTTTTGTGCAAAATTTGAGGAAATAATAAGTTTTTTTAGTAATAATTTTTTTAACGATTCTCTAAGCTGCTATCTTGTTCCGGCATATTCGATTTTACCAAAATATTACCAGGTCATCCCCATATTATCCTTCATTTTTGAGTAAAATTTGAAGTGGCTCTGATGAGTAGTTTTTAAACTATGCTGCGAACTGACAGACAGGCGGACCGAAGGAATTGATAAACATATTTTTTGGCATCTAGGGACGCTAAAACCTGATATGTAAGACCATAAAGGGATATTTTTTTGTACGATTATGTATATTTTATTTGGCCGCCATCTTGAATTAATACCACAGTTTTACTAGTTCTATACCACAATTAGTTATAGCACATAATTTGAAATGAGTCCATTAAGTAGTTTTTTCAGACTGAATTTTTAAATATTTTATTAAGCCGCCATTTTGGATTCGGACCAAAATTTTCCCACTTGATTTCTACACAATACTTAATTTTTTCCGCAAAATTTGAGATAAACTGGATAAGTAGTTTTTTAGTAATAATTTTTTTAACATTTCATATTCATTCACATATATTCGCCATTTTAGATTTTATCCAGAATGCAGTGGCGGCTCGCGGGTGAAAAAAAGTAAGTGCAAATGAAGCAAGAAAATATCGCAATAACTTTTTTCCACAATTTTTTTTATATGTGGAAGGGGTAGAATATTTTTTACGACTTACCTACATTTTATATGCTAAATTAATTCTCTTATCCTTCATAGCAGCAAATTTATTTATAACATATGAACATATATTATAAACATAAAAATGTAAGTTTTTCAGAGTCTTGAAAGCTTAGTGTCATTTCCATTAAAATATGGTCCAATATTTCATAAAAAAGGGTTCTATACTTAGCCCTAATTTCTTCAGGTGAAAGCTTAGCAAGCTCACGTTTGTAATGATTTATTTCTGTAATAGAATTTGCTTTATCAAACATGGTATTAAAAAAAGATTTTTTTCTTTTTTTACAGAGCGCCTCACGACAGCGTTTTATATTGGATATGCAAAAATGAATGTCAAACGATTTTTTTGAAGAACGCAACTTGAACAATCACATTTACTAACTTCGAATTTGAAGACCAACGAGTTTGTAATTGTTGGTATACGCCTCGTAGATGCAGATGTAAGAGCATAGGTTCGTTTGGCTGAGTAATGAAAAAATGAGGGAATACCACTAATGCTTGCAAAAAAATTCGACATTTAGAAATATTTTTAAACTTTGCTGCATCAGGCCAAATACAGCCTGAGGCGCTTTTTCCTTTTTTTTCAAAGCCATTTAGATGGCCAGACATCACATTTGCGCCATCGTAACATTACCTTATTAATTTATGTTTATAGTCAAATTGGTCCAAAATTTGATCCAATAGAGAATATAGATTCTCCGACCTTCTTTCGGAGCTGACATTATAAAATCCTAGGATTCTCTCGACTACTGAACCTTCTGAATTAACGTATCTTAAAATTATGGAGCACTGGGAGGTTTGCGTAATATCAGTGGTGTCATCCACTTGCACAGAAAAAACTGTGTGTTCATGATTTTATTTTTTACATGATGATTTAAATAACCAGAAATGCATTCAATTAATAATTAATTATTTCGTTTTGAATAGTTTTCGAGTCATCAGTAAAAACATTTTTAATTTTTTTGTGATGATCTTTTAGTTCTTGGGAAGTTCTCGATATTAATAAACCTAAAAGCTTTTTAAAGTTCCCCCTTTTTATTGTCTCTTGTTTTGCAAGGTACAAAACTGCGTCAACTATCAAGCACATAAATAGTCTATTTTATCGGACGTTTTCGTTAAAATGTATTTTATATAGTTTAGCATTTTTTTTAAAAGTGTCAGCCATAATGCTTTGATTTTTTACAAATGTTTTTAGCATTAATTCGCTTTTTAAATGCTCCGCCGAGGCTTCATGTTTATGTAAAGACCTTCATATATTTAACATACCTGCAACTCCTTCCTTATTCCACACTGAATATTTATTGGAAACTAGTAAACAAGGCCAGCGAAACAAGTTTTGTAATATTTGACTACTACATAACCATTTGAACGCCGAAAACCAGGATGACGATTAAAACTCTGATCTTGTTCCTTCCATCGATTAAATGGAATTTCCAACAAAATGCAAACCCCATCCGTGATCGGATTCATCAATAATGTAAATTAATAAACCCGACATCAAATAAAGTTGTAACAACACCATAGATATATATAACACAAAACAGTCAAGTAAACTGCAAAGGAACTAACCGGTTGCAGCGAAATCCGCGAAAATAAAAGTAAACAACCACCCCAAACTGAACGACACGACAATTCTCCGAGAGCGTTGTATGGCGCTGGTTAACATTAATCTTCCATGCGGTCGACGTCATCGCGAACGCGTTGTCATGGCAACGTACTAGGAAAATCGTAAACTAAACATAGCACCTCCAGCAAAGTCGAAGCGGTTTGCGCCACTGTTATAGTTGTTATAATAAAGTTTGAAAGTCAAGGTTATAATAAAGGTGAAAGGTCAAGTAAAATATTTATTCGAGATCTACAGTTTACTTTTTGCCAATTAGGTGAATATATTAATGTAAAAACTTTAAGACTTTTAAGAGATATATAATATAGTTAGGTGTTTGCTTGTTTATTTTTCCTGGTGAAGTAGCACTTTACCAGATTATTCCCTCGGTCATTCCCACATGACCCTTAATTTTTGACCATAATTTGAAGTCAATCGGGCAAGTAGTTTTTTAGTGTACAGACGGACCGACAGACAGACCGACAGAATTGAGAAAATATGTTTTTCGCAATTCAAAGAAATCGTCCATTTTTCTCTAAGAGACCTGATTATAAGACTTAAAATTAGAAAAAACACTAATCTCGGTCCAAGACAAATAATGTTTCGGTAAAAAGAATATTTAAAACGTTCCACGTGTTTCGACCTTCCGGTCATTCTCTGACCTAAAATAAATCAAGAAAAATCCTCATGACTATCAATAACAAAATATAAAAAAAATCACTTTACCTTAAATCCACACGAGCACTGTATGTTAAAATTAATAACGACTACACATTTTAGATATGAGACTAACACTGAATTAGGAATCTGATGATGACCGAAGGGTCGAAACACGAGTAACGTTTTAAATATTTTTTTAACGTAAAATTATCTGTCTGAGACCGAGACTAGTGTTTTTTCTCATTTTAAATGTTTTTCGCAATCTAGGGACGCTAAAACCTGAAAATACGTAAAACCTGAGAGGGTGATTTTTTTTCACGATTATTCATATTTATTTGGCCGCCATCTTGAATTAGTACCACAATTTTACTAGTTCTTCTCAATACCATAATTAGTTAGAGCACACAATTTGATATGCGTTCAATAAATAGTAATTTCAAGCGGAATTTTTAAATATTTTATCAAGCGGCCATTTTGTTCTGCCATCTTGGATTCGTACCAAATTTTAGTAACTATATATATATATATATATATATATATATATATATATATCTATATATATATATATATATATATATATATATCTATATATATATATATATATATATATGTAGAATATATATACTAGTAGAAAAACATATAGCGCGGTTAGAACTAGTATATAGCAGAAAATGGATTCGTTGGGATGACCGCTAAAGCAATGGAATAACCATAGACACGTGTTTCTGACTTAAGGTCTTCATCAGTACAGTCAACTATGAAAGACGAGTACAACTAGTGCCAAAATGAATACACAAAACAATACCAGAGTCACCAACAGGAGCAAAACTGACATTTGTGATTACCAAGAGAACATCCGAAATCTTCGCCGGACTTGATACTCTATTTACCACGGAGCAGCATATAGCCACCTGTGGCGAAACTCATAACCCAAGAGTAATAAATCAAATGTAGAAAACATATAGCGCGGTTAGAACTAGTATATAGCAGAAAATGGATTCGTTGGGATGACCGCTAAAGCAATGGAATTTGGCTAACCATAGACACGTGTTTCTGACTTAAGGTCTTCATCAGTACAGTCAACTAGTTGAAAGACGAGTACAACTAGTGCCAAAATGAATACACAAAACAATACCAGAGTCACCAACAGGAGCAAAACTGACATTTGTGATTACCAAGAGAACATCCGAAATCTTCGCCGGACTTGATACTCTATTTACCACGGAGCAGCATATAGCCACCTGTGGCGAAACTCATAACCCAAAAGTAATAAATAAATAAATATATATATATATATATATATATATTTATTTATATATATGTAATGATGGACTCGATAAAACTATTTTACTTTTTTTAATCAATATAGCTGAGATATTATCTATTAAGTAATTTTATTAGTTATTAGATTATGCCGCGAACAGACTGGTGGACCATGGTGGTGATGGTGGAACAAAATGGCGCCCAATAAAAATATTTGAAGACAGTATACTCAGTGACTATGTGCGAAACTAAATTGGGTTCCACTTTACTATTCCTAATTTGTTGCTTCAAAAATTTAAAATCAGCCAGTATGTAACGCGGCGTCCGCGTGTAAATATTCACTTTGTCATGGTTTCATTATAGAATCAGTAGTACTATTAAATAAATAAAGCATAATAAAGCATTTTAATACAAAACATGTTGATGTTGAATTTAATTTAAAATTTAAATCTTCCACAAAAACCGAGTCGCTGGCGCTGCTGGCTCCAAAAACTCTCTGGTCGAAAATCTTCCACAGCAATGCTTGAAGTCGGAATGTTGACTTTCTCTCTCTCATATGTCTTTGTCTAACACATGGGCAATGATTGATACACAAAAAAACGGTATCTATGAATGAAAGGTTTGTGTCTCCCCTTGCTTATATGTTTATGATGAGCCCTGCTAATATCTCAGCTATATTGATTAAAAAAAGTAAAATAGTTTTATTAAGTCCATCATTACATATATTTAACACGTCTCTCCAGACCGGTGTTTTTCTATCAAAGTGGAAATATTCTCACATAAGACCTATATTTTAAAACGGAAACAAATATGATGTTCATAACTATAGACCTTTTAATAAGCTTTGCGTTCGGGGTAAATTTTTTAAAAAAATTATATATAAAAAAATTTTGAAATATGGCAAAGATAGAATTACACCTGAGCACGGCTTCATGCTAGCTAGATCAATCGGGACAAATTTGTAGTGTTGGCAAATGATCGGTCATTTATAAATATATCACTTTTATAGCTCGGCGACTTATGGTCATTTATACGGTTATTTTTAAAAACGTTCGAAAATGAACCTAAAAGGAAAAGGTTGCTTTTATCTTAAAACTGATTACCTAGTTCTGATTATAAAAACGTTTGATCATATGTTTAGATTTTTACTTCCCACGTAAGAGGGGGGGGGGGCACTACAAGGTACCACTACTGGAAGACATTTTTGCCGAGGTGCAAAGTAATTTTGAGCAATATGGTTTTCAGTGGTGTAAATTAGTTGGAGTGTGCACAGATGGTGTGCCTTCAATGTTCCTTTCACGAAAAGGTTTTATCGGAATTCTGAAGGAAAGAGCAACCGCTATGAACGTGCAAGAATGCGATTTAATAATTCTGCATTGCATTATTTACCAACAAAATTTGTGCTCTAAGTCCATTCTGAAGAACGTTATGGATGTGGTAGTAAGTACCATCAGTTTCATTAGATCCCGCGGTCTTAACCATCGCCAGTTTAAATCATTTTTAGCCAGCCGGTGGCCGAGAGCGTAAATCTTTCAGTTTATACTGTAGTTGGTCTGGCAGGTCCTGGGTACGAATCCAAGGTGGGTGAATGACTTTTCAAGTCTCCAGTTAATATTACTGGTTAAAAATCCAACAAGGGAAGAGTGCTAAATTTTTAATTTAATTTCACTTTCCACGCTGCCATTCATACCGGTAACCAGGCCGGGGGTACTGGATGTTCCCGTGGTAGTTTTCCATCTACCCTCTATCTTACGTCTGAACAAAAAGTATACGACTCGAATGATCGGGCAGGGTCACGTTATCCGACCAGTCTTGAACCTACAAATGGAGTTGATCGAGCTTCAAGAAGACTCATATTTGAAGTCTAAATTTGATGATGTGCAACTAAGCGAATTTTACAGAACATACCTTTCCAAAGAAAAGTATACATAGCCGAGTTTTCGCACGAAAAAAAATTTGTACATTCGGTAGCACTTATAAATATGAGCAGTTTTTTTCAATCATGAAAATTAACAAAAATAAGCATCGTATTCGACTTACAGATATTAATTTAGAAAACACTTTGCGCCTATGTATTAGTGATTTTGATCCCAATATTGATCATCTTGTTTCTCAGCTTCAAACCCAAGTCTCTCATTAATTTTCATTTGATTTTTCTTTCTGTTTTTGTTAAATTGGTTTTTATATGTTTGATTATGCTATTATAATTAATAAATAAAAAAATGTGATTATTCTTATCGATTTTTTATTCACTACGACCTACTTATTTCTTACCTACGGCCCGCGACCCGAAATTACGCCCTCAGTATATTTATAGTAGAGAACATTGGATTACATAAAGATTATAAAATACTTTAAACCTACATACGATTAGAATATTCTTCGCTAGCTTGTCAGGAAAGTGGAAAATGACTCATGATTTTAAAATATATTTACGGATGGATAGTCGACATTTGATATTTTAAACTTAGCCGATATATATATATATATATATATATATATATATATATATATATATCAAAACGTGGTACAGTAATAATTTTTGGTTTGGTATGCAAATCAAATTATTGGACCTCCGTTGTCGCGGCTCTTTAAAGGCCAAAGATGTTTACAGTTTCTTTAAAACGATATCGAAGACCTCCTAGCAGAGTTGCCAATTCAAACCTAGAATATTTGATTAGTCGTTATGAGTGGATTGGCCGCCGAGGAATAATGAGTTGGCGATGGATGCTAATTGAAGAATGTATTACATATATCAAGGGCCCAACAGAAATATCGGGAAGCTCCAGCAAAAATTTGTAAATGAAATTAATCGAATTAACCAGGATCAAAACATTATAAGCGCCTCTCTGGAAATATTAAAAAGCCCTGTTTTAAAAATAACGGAGAACATATCAAACATATCAAAATATCTTTTAATAGTTAATAAATTTATACGTAAAACCAATTTTCTGTTTACAGTGACTATATTTATAAAGTTTAGTTTATCAATAAGATATAAATTTAAAAAAAAAAACTTTCTTCCATTTCATTTTTTAAAGTTAATTTTTGCTAATTCGTCGAAAATAAAAAAACTGTCACAATTTTAAAGTTGGATTTTTTCTTTGTCATAACATTTAAGTAGATACCGTCAAAGGTTGAACAGGAAGCGGTATCAATACTAGTACCAAAAACATATAACAGAAAACAAAAAATCACATAAAAAAATTGTATTCCTTATAAGAAAATATCAAAATGAGCCTTAGCAGTTTTATTTGATGTTCAGTTGTTTTTCACGCATCACTTTCGGATTCCACGGGATAAAATATAATAAATGGCAATTTGGGTTTTCCAAGTCAAGACACCCATGGCGAGGATAACCGGCTTGCGGGGTATGGTGCAATGTCAAAAAAGTTTTCTTATAGCATCGACAATAACATACTGAAATATTAAGAAAAAATTTACGGAACATAGATTACATTTAAAAGCAATGCCGATTTGCTCCAAAATTTCTTAACCTCTATTATCATACTAAATTTGCAGTCAATTGGATAAGTAATTTCGTGACAATCACATCTTAAATATCTTATTAGCCGTCATAATGGATTATGAATATCAAAATTAGTCCCTAATTGATTTTTTTAACCTGAAATTATGCCTCCATTTTGTTCCGCTATATTGGATTTTTTCCAAAATTTTGCAGGTTCATCCCTTCGAGTCTTGAGCAAAATATGTAGTCAATTTTGCTTTGTCGCGTACAGCCAGACTGACGAAAATTGGGAAACATGTTTTTTTGGTACCTAGAGACGCTAAAACGCAAAGTTGATATGTCTGAGGGTGTTTTTCTGCTATTCTACCCACTTATGCCGGAAAAAAAAGAATATTGAGCATACAAATATTTTATATGATTAAACCTAAACAGTACAAAAACAATCAAAATTATAATTTTACCGAAACTATATAAATTGACAGGAAAATAGCCTTAAATTTAAAAATACTATTTGAAAATATTTAAAGACCGTCCATAAGGTTTTTTAAGTTTCTTTGGTATAGACACATAAACTTTGTAATGAAAGCTTCCAGATGGACGATATGTTTACTGCCTTGAGTCATCCTGTACTCGTATACTGCTGCTTCATGAACAACCTCAGGAATTATCATCTTATCACATTTTAAAATAAGTGCTGTAAGTAACTCTTTAAGTATTATTTCCGGAGGAATACCGTTTACCAAAAGCTCATACAAATGTTCACGCACAACCATCAAGTTCTCTATGTTCTGTTTGTGAGTGACCAAATTAGCCGTTTTCTTTATAAACATTTTCCAATCGGGTTCGGGAATGTCTTTGTCTACACTAAAACTACCATGCTCGACCTTGTATGCTTCACATATTAGAAGAGACCTTCGCAAATTGCCATCAACTGCCGTGGCAATTTTTTCAGCTAATTCAGGTGGTAATTTTTGATCTTCTTTTTTGCAAGTATTCTGTAAAAAAATAATAACAATTCATGAAATCTCGACAAGATAAGCCATGAACACGATTTTATATAGAAGTGCTGCTAGAAAGGAAGACATGGTTGTTTGAATCTAACAATTCAGAAGTCAAAATAAACAACTTCTCAAAAATAAACTTGTTTATATATAAATATGGTACAATGATATTAACTTGTATGTGCAAGTTCAAACAAAATAATAATTAATAATTAGTGCTGCATATTGTCATATTAATGCAGTCCCTTGTGGGAGTGTATTAATATACAGCAATTTATGTGCAATATATATATATATATATATATATATATATATATATATATATATATATATATAATTCCCTAGCTTAGCTTATATAAAAACCAAGGAAAAATAGTGTATAATACACTACATTATTTTTCCAAACTTTTTTTGCATATTTGGCAAAATGATGTAACAGAACCAAAACCCAAAAATATTTTATGAAATGTATATAAAAAATATGTTAAATAAGTGAAAATTATTCTAACGTGAGAATTTGAAGTCATTGCTGTATTTTTTAACAATTTAACTTCAAATATATATATATATATATATATATATATATATATATATATATATATTTATATATAAGTTTATTTTGTATATCTATTCATCATTTCAAATGTAAAATAATGAAATAATGATTAAAATTAAAATACATTCTATAAAACAATAAATATAAAAAGCCTACATAAGAGAAAATAATTTTAGGTATCGCGATCGGGTCGACAAATTTTCCCAAAACAACTTTCGTATGTAAACGTAAAACGTAAACTCATGCCCAGACCTTTTCCAGTCGGCGAAACTTAAAAACGACTGTTTGTTACCGGCTTACACAGGTTTTACTGTATCTAATTACAAATTTAATAAAGGTGATATTTTTTAATATCACTTTTATTAAATTTGTATTTTATTCTTATTTTTGTGCAGCAAACTGAAGATTAATTTCACTAGCGACAACTACTTTTAAACTAGGTTTAGACACTAAAAATATCAACTGCTTCTTCTACAAGTTATAAAAAAGTGAGGTTAAACCACAGCAAAACGATGGACAGCTGCATGTACCACTTTACTGTTAATGAAAATTATCAAATAACGCACTAAGATGTACATTGTTCTGCCGTTGTAATATATGATTTAAGATATATGCTATAAAACAATACTGTTCGTTACACTTTTTTGGCATACAAGAATTGCAAAATACATTATTTTGACCTTTTTTAAATAAAACTTTTTGTTGAGTATATCATTTAACCAGTGGGCTATCTTCGAAATTAATAAAGATAGAGACGTGGTGGTTAGCTGTACTTGTAGAGCTTTTTTGTACATTAATTGGGGTATAATACCTCAGTTAGGCAGAACTTTCCAAGGTCATATGCCCAGTGTTAATGGTTATAACGCGAATCAAGCGTAATTTGTGCATAGAATATTCCGACATTTCACTGAATCGTTTAACTAAAGAGCAACGTCTTGTTATCGTACATAGGTACTACGAAAATGCGCGATCGGTTAGAGCTTGTTATCGTGCTCTTCGAGAAGATTTTGGCCAACGTGAACTGCCTTCTACACTCGCTATCAGGTGCACAATTGCCAAGTTTGAACGGGATTTCACACGGAGTGCTGAAAATAACGCTGCTGTAAGGGAAAGCGTGAACGCGAATGCTAATGTATTTTCGCTGTGCGCTGTTCTAAATAAGTAGGCCTTTCGCCGATGTCAAGATGGCACATTTTGAAGAAAAATTTGGGCCTACATCCATATAAGATGGTTTTAACCCAAGAACTCAAGCCTGCCGACCATGATATATGGAAAACGTTTAAAGATTGGACGCTTTTGCAGTTAGAACAAAATGCCTATTCTGGAAAACAAATCATCTTTTCAGATGAGGCTTAATGGCGTTGTCAATACGCAAAATTGCCGCTTCTGATGAGAGAACAATCCCCAGAAAGTAGTCCAGAGGCCATTACACCCGATAAATGTTACTGTATGGTGTGGTTTGCATGCCTGCGGAATTATCGGTACCTACTTTTTTGAAAACGCAGAAAGACATATTGTAACAGTCAACGCAGAGCACTAACAAAATTTTAACAAACTTTCTTTGGCCTGCAATTGATGTTGGTTACTTGGAAGAGAACTGGTTTTAACAGGACAGCGCAACATCGTACTGCCCTAGACACAATCAATTTACTAAGAGAGCATTTTGTAAGTCCTATCAACTCTATATATATATATATATATATATATATATATATATATATATATATATATATATATATATATATATAT
>JAUTXW010000721.1:15000-70000 GCA_030620095.1 Kuschelorhynchus macadamiae
GAGCTCACCGTAGAAAACCAACGCAGGCCAGCTTAATTTTACGACGCCAGACGTTCCCACTAAGAACGAACGTGGCCAAGTACTACCGAGAAACACGAGTCTTTCTGTATTTGTGGTTTGCATGCCTGCGGAAATATCGGTGCCTACTTTTTTAAAAACGCAAAAAGACATATTGTAACAGTCAACACAGAGCACTAACAAAATTTTAACAAACTTTCTTTGGCGTGCAATTGATGTTGGTTACTTGGAAGAGAACTGGTTTTAACAGGACAGCGCAACATCGTAATGCCCGAGACACAATCAATTTACTAAGAGAGCATTTTGTAAGACCTATCAACTCTATATATATATATATATATATATATATATATATATATATATATATTTAAATATGTATATATATATAAATATATATATATATATATATATATATATATATATATATATATATATATATATATATATATATATATATATATATATATATATATGTATATATATATTTATATATATATATATATATATATATATATATATATATATATATATATATATATATATATATATATATATATATATATATATATATATATATATATATATATATGTTTGTGGTTTTGTCCTTGTAACTGCTGCATGTTGAACTATGGGCAGAGGAGGAGGAGCAGCCATTTTGGTGGATCGCTATCTGGATTTCAAAATTGTGTGTGACGTAGGAGTCCTGACTGTTGAGAAAACCACTGAAATTTGCTGCATATTTGTTAAAACCTTAAAAATCTACATAATATCAATTTATAGACCACCTGGCGGCTCTTTTGACACCTTTTTAGACGTTATTGAAAACTCTTTAAATCTTATCGGTCATGAGAACAGGATCCCCCGAGTCGAAAAGACCATCGACTGAGTCTTTGCAGCCTTAAGATAGAGTCGGTTAGCGGTGAACCATGACTCAGCCCTCGACAGCGCCCCACCCGAGCACTCCACAGCCTCGGCATAGTTCCTCTTAGTACAGGTAACTGTTGTATCGTCCGCAAAGAGGGTACAATGGACTGAAGCATCAAACTTGGGAAGGTCATTTATATAAATAAGAAACAGGAGAGGGCCTAGGACAGAACCTTGAGGCACTCCTATCTGTGACTGCCTCTCCGCAGACTTCACACCAGTCACCTGGACAATCTGATGCCTGTTGGAATGATAGCTCTTAATGAGTTTTACAGTGTTTTCATCAACATTGTAACACTTTAGTTTCTGTAAGAGTACTTCATGTGAGACGCAGTCGAAAGCCTTGCTCAGGTCACAGAAGCTGCTAGATGCATACTCTCCATTCTCGAAAGCCTCATTGATGACTGCCACCAAATCCAGCACGCCCAGAGAAGTATTAAGATTCTTTCGAAAACCAAATTGATGATCTGAAAATAACTGATTTGTCTCGAAAAAATGCAACAAACACCTTTCAAATACTTTGGACATAATCGGGAGCAAGGAAATAGGTCTATAGTTGCTGGCATCACATGCATCGCCCTTCTTAAAGATTGAAATTACTGTGGCATGTTTAAGTGTTGATGGAAATATATTTTCAGCTATGCACATATTGATAAGTTTAGTTAAAGGAATTATAATATTTTTTGTGATTTTGATGAGCTTAACAGTCAAACCATAAAGATCTTTGCTTTTTTTTGTTTTTTATACCATTGATAACATCTCTCATTTCATTAAAAGTGACTTCCTGTATAGAAAAACTTACAGGCGCAGGCGGTACTGTTTGGACAAGCTCAACAGGGTCTAGTTCTGCTCGTCCAACCTGGTTATGGAGATTCGATGCCATGGTCACAAAAAACTCGTTGAGCTGATCAGGTGTTAAACTAATCTCCCTTTCGCTCTTCACATGCTTTCCACGATGTTCATTAAGAATCTTCCACATGCAACAAATAGGATTTGCGGAGCTTGCAATCAGATTATCATTCGCTGATATTGTTGCATCTCTAATGGCCCGTTTATGCATCTGACCCTGACACCAGAGGACTTGGTAGTGGTCCCCGGAGGAACAAATTGAACAAGCTGACCAGAGTGGTACGTCAACCCACCATCACAAATCCAGGCATGGCAATCTTCAGCACTAAAGTTTAAGAATACATTGTCCAAGCAGTTGTTTTGCCTTGTAGCTGTCGTAAATAATTGAGTGAATCCATAAGATTCCAACATACAGCACAGATCAATACATTCTCTCTCTCCAGTGCCAAAGTGGACATTAAAAACACCTGCAATGACAATCCTGTTCTCATGACCGATAAGATTTAAAGAGTTTTCAATAACGTCTAAAAAGGTGTCAAAAGAGCCGCCAGGTGGTCTATAAATTGATATAATGTAGATTTTTAAGGTTTTAACAAATATGCAGCAAATTTCAGTGGTTTTCTCAACATTCAGGGCTCCTACGTCACACACAATTTTGAAATCCAGATAGCGATACACCAAAATGGCTGCTCCTCCTCCTCTGCCCATAGTTCGACATGCAACAGTTGCAGGGACAAAACCACAAACTCTTAGTCCCTGAAATTCATCCACAGTTAGCCAATGTTCGCTGACACAAAAGATATTCACATCCTTATCAGAAAAGGAACGCTTCTAATATATTGATTTTATTTTTAATGGAACAAACATTCTGGTGTAGTAGCTTTATTACTCTTGCATTTTCTCTACTGTTGTTTTTGATTCTGGGTGTGCATCGCCTATTTTCAGATCGAGGCGCCTTTGAAGGTTCAGAAAATGGTTCACACTTATACCATTTGGCCATAATTCTGGTAACAAAATGTCTTGTCTTCTGTGGACTGGAACTGATATTTTAAATGAACTTTTAACATTGTCGTTTCTGATATGCATTTTGTAGCAGGAACAGTTTTCAAACTTGCTACTTTTTAGGTAATCCAGAATGTTTTCAGGAGTGGTGCCTGGTGTGAAACCTGATAGAAAGATCCATGCGAGTCGCTTTGGATTTGTGACTCGCAGAGTGGAAATCTCTGTTTTGTTACCTTTTAGAGGCTCTGGTCGCTTACTTCTTGATTTTCTTTTAACAGTTTGCCATCCTTGTTCCATTTCTTGTTTTTTATTTTCGGTTTCTTTTCTTTGGACGAAATTTTCTTGGTTCTGACTCTCCTTTAGATATTTTGAAGCCAAAATTAGATTAGGGTTGGAATCTAACAAGTTTGTTTCTTTTGATTGCACTGCTGTCAACTGTTGTGGTGAACTATTATCGACACTCGTTTTTCTGAAATTTGGGCTTGGACAATCAAAAACTCCTGCGTCGACACTCGGACTTTTCATTGTTAGGATTTCGATCTTCTCAACCTCAGCTGGTGCAACTTTCGTGCCAGTTTTCGAACGTGCCCTTGCTTTCGGCGGTGGCGTTTTGACAACGACGATGACTTTATGGTGAGGGGGCCGAGGACTGCGGGGCGGACGGGGCGCGGGGGCTTGTTATTGTTTTATTCTGACCTTTTTTGCCGATATCCATCATTTTATTGTACATTTTTTCTTTTTCTGCTGCAATCTGATTAAAATACTCAAACTTTTCTTTCCAGAGTGTTGTATTTTCCTCTAGAATTTTGTTTTTCAGTTCCAGTTCGGCTACAAGTCTTTTTAAGTACTTTATTTCGACACTACTCACGTTTTTATTCATGCGGTCGCAGCCGTCATTGTCAATTTCACTACAACAAATGATGCGAGTTTTATTAATAATATTAAGTCTTCCAGCGAAATCACGTTCAGCACAGGATTTGTGAAACACATTTCCGCACTTAACACACACTGTACCACTGAAAATCTTCTTTTTACAACAATAAAACTTAGTTTTTTTGACTAGTGTCATTTTCACGATCATCTTCAGCTGCCGCCATATTGGAAAAAAAAAATGTTTAGGAACACCATATTAAGATTTAAGTAAGACATTGTGTAATTCTATTCTATTTAAATAAGGTATTTAATAATTTTTGATAATTCTGTTCTAAAAGACATATCATTTTATTGGGGATATCAGTGGTACGATAGCGCAATTGGTTAGAGTGATGGAATATGGTCCAGAGGTGCGGGTTCGATCCCCACTCGTACCATAACTATTGCTGTTAAATATAAATATTTCTAAAAAATATATTTCGCAGTTTAAAAATTAACTGATAAAATACTTCTATTCAAACTTTGGCTTATACGGGCATAATGTAAAATTATACATTACTAACATTGACGGTACCTAATAGTGATGTCAATAGTCCAGTCAGCAACACCGGGTCATAAGGTTAGAATTATTGGCAGGATCAACAATGTTTATGAGACTGATGTTCTATAAATAAAATAAAAGCAAAAAGGGCTGCGAACACAAAAGATACAGCCTTGAACAAATAAAAGCTTAATAACTAGTAAATAAGAACTAACAAAGAAATAGAAACTAACAAGAACGAATAAGAACATTAACACAAATAAAAAACCAGCAACACAATATAAAACAAACAATACATACCTTTTATCAACAAAGAAACAGAAAGTTACTAATTCAAATAAAATCAAAATTATCACCTAGGTACTCTTCCAGTCGATAATATGATTTAGTAATAACGAATTTCTTAACTTTTTTTTTCTAAAAACAGAGTACCTACATTCTGACTTTGGGAAGCTCAACTGGCAGTTTGTTGAATAATTTTTTACTATTGTAAAATATAGAGTTTTTTGTTAATGCCGATGCTGATATTATAAGAACTGCGGGTCATAAAAGATGGTGTGGAATGAATTTGTGTAGAAAACTTTATATGCATGAGGCAAACTGTCTCCAAATTATAATAGCGCAATTGGTTAGAGTGATGGACTAGTGATCCAGAGGTGCGGATTTGATACCATAACTTTTGCTGTTGTTTATAAATTTTTCTAAAGAATACTACTAGGACAGTGTTATGATGGGGCCAGTGTAATGTCGGGCAATTTAAATGATGTTCAAAAAAAAGTATTTTGGAACTGACTGATATTTTCAGGGATATTTTGTATGATATGAAATCTTTGAACATAAACTTTTGCACTGCTGAAATAAAATGAACACAAAATTATTAAGCAATAAAAGAAATGAAGATTTTGAAGAAACGAGCAGTAACAAAAGGCAGGAAGCTAGCCTTACATGAGATTTATTTATTACAAAATACGGAGCACTATTTTATGAAGTAATAGACCACATTTTAACGGAAATGGGCACACGGTTTCAAGATCAGTACAAGTTACAGTTTGTATGCCCCACTGACACAACAAAACTTACTCAATATGGATCTTCTTTCCCCACTGATGCTGTTGAAAATGTATTACAGTTTTATGAGAATGTTTCAAAAGAGTCTAAGGCTCAAGAAAGAACTTGCACAAGTATATGCCGATGAGGAATATACGGATATATACAAATATATCTCTGCATGAAGTGCTTACAAAATTACAAGGACATAAAAACATCTTTCCAAAAGCCTATAAACTATTTTGTCTCATTATAACAATTCCATCGACAAGTGCTTCAGTGGAAAGAAGTTTCTCGTGTCTGAAATGACTAAAAACATATACAAGAAATACCATATCTGAAGAAAAACTATCTTGTTTGGGCACTATTTTCCTTCACAAAGAACTTCTCTTAGATTTAATGCAAGAACACCCAAGAACCAAAGAATTGGTGTACCAAATATTGGTAAGTCTAAATTGTAATTTAGTTAATGTAGCTCTTCACACTTTGAAGTTCACAAACTGCCACCTATATTATCATACAATCTTTTACAGAACCTTTAAAAAATAATGAGATCATCAGCAAATAACAAAAAAAATTACAAGTTTGTACATATTTATTTGTTGTTAATACTTATATATTCGCAATGTTACCTTGATTGAGCTAGACAAAGTTTTTCATTTTTACTATTAGAATAGATCCTCTCAGTCAAATATTAATAGAATAAGCTGGTTGAAAACTTAGGATGAGCGATGTTCCCAAGTTGAAAGACATTTAAAACATAAAATTACAAGAAATAACACTTGAGATGTACTAGGTTTTAAAGCTGTACAGTACTGAACGGAAAGGATATGGACAGCTTGTGTCCTTTCCTTCTAAAATAAAAGTTCACATTAGGATGAAAAGGTCAAGATATTTACTGATACTATAAATAGAATGATTTATTTGCTTAATTTTGATGTTGAATATTGTAAAGTTTGTAAAAAATTTAATATGAAGAAAGAACCCAAACCAACCAAAATAAAAAAAATAGTTTGAAAATGGCTGAAAGACCACAGTTAGCAAATGAAGATGCTAACTATCAGGGAAGGGCATTGCATGGATTTTCCCTCTTTTTTCCATTATTAGAAAGGTCACAATCCTAGTTATACTCCAAGCAGGGAGTCAAATAATCAATTAAATGGAGGGTCACCAAAAAACACAAAATATTGTAGATGACTACACCTGATGGGTTAATTTTGATATGGTAATTAATGTTCAGTCATTATTTCCCCTTTTCTATTCAAAGGTGTCGTGACAAAGACGTTCTCCATTTTCAATCTTTCGACTCCAGAGAGAAAGAGCTCTCTCAGAATGCACATTATCCTCATTTTTTCCACACCCCTAGGTCTATATATTAGCAAATAGGGAATTCGTTGTGTTCCACTAAGTTCTTCAAATGTTAAATGTGGTAGTTCAACTCTGCTAATTCTTTGGGCCGCCCATAACAAACTCATCTTAAATGAGTTGTTTTGAACTTTTTTTAAAAACATTTCCAACTACAAAAAATAAATGTGCGATTCCCTAAAAATACAAATTAGGTAAAAAAGTTGGTTTTTGTGCAATAACTAGTTTTCTCTTTGTCATATGACAAATATGGTGGTATATAGAACAAAAGCCTTTAATATTCACTACAAAAATGTTCTATAATTTTTTTATATAACACCAGCACTCTCTGTGTAACAGCTGCTTTAAGACGACTGATCTTCTATGGTGATAATGCTGGTGTTACATAAAAAGTATACAGGAGCTTTTCTGTAGAAAGTTTTATAAGCTCTTATTTTGTATACCAGAATATCTATTTTATGACAAACAGAAAATGAGTTACTGCAAAAAACCAACCTATTGATCCTAATTTGCATAATATTAAGGGGGTCAAGTTTTCATCGGTAGAGACAGAAAAAATATACTTTTCAATGTTTTCCGTTCAAAACTACCTACCGCCCAAAGTATTAAGAAGTACAGGTCATTTATTATCTTATTAAACATATCTAGTAGTTAGTTTTTAGTAATTATCTTTATTGAATCTTCTATTTGACTCCAGCTAATTGTTAAATAAGTTCTTGACAAAACCATTAACAATTGTTATTTTAACCAGAAACGGCCAAGGGCACTAAAATAAATTGGCTATAGACTAAACATTGTATAATTTATTTAGGAATGTATTAAAAAAATTGGGGGATTAATTTCAATAATTAGTTAAGGGGCTAAATTTCATAGGATCAGCACTGACCAGAAATGCATACATACCCTTAATATTGTACAAATCTCTGTGACAGTTGGAGCAGGAACCCTAATAGGCAAACAACGAGACTGAATAGCAGGTATAACCGGTGACAAGGAAGTAGCACAGAGAATGAGTCTGCAATTGCCAGAATACTTTTCCATGGTTCTTCTCAAAGCATGCTGGGCATCCTTTGTGAGATTATCGACTTCAGTGAGCACGACGACCTTAAATTCTCTCTGATTATTCGTCGTAGCAATTTGCTGGGTTTGAGCAATGTTTTTTATTAAATCCATGACCACCACCCTGTCGTAGATGCCAACGTCTGATGGGTTAATTTCGATATGGTAATTACTGTTCACAGTCATTATTTCCACTTTTTTATTCGAAGGGGTAGTCACAGTGACGTTCTCCGTTTTCAATCTTTCCACTCCAGGGCCGAAGAGCTCTCTCAGAATGCACATTATCCTGGTTTTTTTTCCCGCACCGCTAGGTCCGTATATCAGCAAATGGGGAAAGTCGCTGTGTTCCACCAAGTTCTTCAATTCTCGAGCTTGTTGAACGTGGTAGTCCAACGCCGCTAATTCTTTGGGGCGATATTTGTCCGCCCATAACAAACTCATTTAAATTTATTTGTTTTGAAATTTTAAACTAAAAAACATTTCCTACCGCCAAAAATATTAAGAAAAGTTATGTTATGTTCTTCCTTTCTTCCTCAATATGGAGTCGGCTGCTACTTTTTTGCTTTCAGTGCCATTCTCCATCCTAATACAGTAGGATGTCCGGATAGCGAACTCTAAGCTCCCGGAACACCTTGAATCTTTCAAATAACTTTCTTTTAATTTTTGAAATGCATCTTGGCTTCCACGAGTTGCCCCTTGAGAGTACTATATACATGATATGAGGACATTCGAGAATAAAATAATTTTATATATTTGGTCTTCGCGCCTCTGTAAACCATCATTTCTCTCAACCAGTAATGAAACACTTTCCACCTTGGTATGTAATATGCTATTTTCCTCCATGAATAAGTTGTATCTCGGAAACAAAGCATATGTGAAAAATACTTATAACTTTTTTTTTGGTTAACCAACTATTGAATTTTTATTATATTTTCACCATTTATTTGCAAACTACTTTGTGTATCATGTGTTGCTTGTGTGTTCCCTTTAGAATTTTAGAGATACGATTTAATTTTGATAGATCTGGAGAAAACGCGATATTAAAAATATTTTCCCAAAAGAAGTGGACAAACATTACAACCACAGCCAATTTGTATATAAACATGTATGCGAAAATATATTTTTTTAAAAATAATAAAAAATGTGAATTATTTTCATCCCTTGGCAAAATGAAGCAAGCAACCCAACAAAATTATTTTAATTCAGTAATCTAATCAATGGGGGCGCGTGAGGTATTCATGGGTCTGTTCTGCATTAAAAAAAGACAAACAAAAAATAATTGAACATACCCACTTTGTATTACTAGCGGCAAGATTCGGCGAATGTTTAAAAAAAATGCCGGTTCCCACTTATGGGAACTCCCTCGGGGTTTTTGGATCGTTACCCATCAGCTGATTTCCAGGAGTATTTTTAAGGTCGGGGTGATGAACCACAGCCATACACATCTATGAGGTATTTGAAAGTGTTCTAATTTCTAGAGGTGATATTTCACTGCCGGTGATTTATGTAAACTGTGATTTTATTTTATCACGCTTTTAAATAATCAATACCCAATTATTGTACCGGTGACGGCGACCGAAGAACGGTGCAGTCAGCAGTCTATTAGGCGCGATACGCGGTCTGCACTGCACTATTGTAGTTTACATAGTGGCCAGATGGATTTTTACCTTAGCAGTAGATTTCTTCACAGAAAACAGGAAACTGCCAAAAATATCAGTAGATTTCTTAAATGTATTTAAAACATTAAAATATATAAAAACGCCTTATTATTCAGAATCTGACAAATTTAATACTCTATGGAAAAAATCAATAATAAGAAAAATGTAGGTATATATATTATTTTCAAAATCTCCAAAATTGCCATCAAAAAGTAATTACGTATCAATATGGGGGGGGTTCATTTGACTCATTTGTTTTTAAACACAAACCTGTAGGAACGTCAAAATCCCGAACAATCATAGAAATTCAGAGGTATTTGGAGGATCATTTAATTGCACAAAATTCAGATTCTCTAGAATAGTGGCATAATAACAAATTAAAATATCAGAAACTTTCAGTCATAACTCAAGAAAAATTGTATGCTTTGGCTACCTTACTTATGAGAGGTTATTCTCAAAGGCCTGACAGCTAGTGAGTGAGCGACGATCTCGTTTAAACGGTAATAAAACTAAAATGTTATTTTTAATGCGATTTACAGATATTGTAAATAATTATCCGTTTAGTTTTTAGGATTAAGTTTTGTTTGTGTTTACTTATATCTTAATTATCAATATTGTTTTTTAAATTATTAAAATTATTCTTTGTTACATGCCAATCGGCACTTTTTCTAAAACCTAAAAATTTTATGATTCCTCAACAACAATAATGCTAGAATAACATGTTTTTATGTTTCTTAATAATATATATCTAAAAGCGTCTATAAATCTAAATGTTACGATCTATTTTCCATGGCAAAAACAAAAAAATCTTTTTTCGGTCACAGTAAAATGATTTTAATACAACACCAACAGAATGCCGCGTCGCCGTGTTTAAAAGTAGCGGTGATTTAATAATCAGTTACTAGAAAGTCGCCGCCAAGTTTACAATAATAATGATATTTTGATATTAGACAATACGTTATCACGATCACTGTTTAAAAGAACGGTGATTGAGTAATCACGGTAACTGATAATTTCAGTAATTTGTGCGTATTATTTCCGCTAACCGCGCGACAAAAAAGTTACTAAATCTAGACGCCAAAAAAATTAGAACCGTTCTAATTTCATGGGCGAACACCACGGGTGAATGCCCACACGCGTGCGGCACAAATGTGAATCGCAAATGTCTCAATTTTTTTTGCTGGGTAAAAACCCCGTGTGAATATCTTTAAATGAGAACCGGCCTAATAAAATACTTGTGCGCTACCGCACGCTTTATTTACAGACGTAACCTAACCTAACTAAAAAATGATCATCTCTATTTTTTCTTCAGTTTTTCGAAACGCCCCGCTTCGTAAAAGGCAAACCTCTGTGTTTTTAACATAAGTGGTTCCACGTGTTCAGTTTTGCTGGTTTGTTTCGGGGGAAGCTCAGTGTGGAAACTAACGACCCCGCTAGAAATGCGAAGATCTTGAGTTCCAATCCTGGCTTGAGCAATGACTTTTTTTAGTTTTTTTTACCAGAATTTATAATAATTAATAAAGGCGGATTAGGTCAGGTTTGATGTAAAAAAAAACTCAGGGTGGCGCGCCAACAATATTCCGAGTCTATATAAAAACAAAAATTTTTAAATAAAAATTCTGATGCAATTGCAAATTATTTAACGAACTGTCTTTTTGAAGCTACTCTTTTCATTATAGACTTGTATCTTGTATCGGGGGCAATTGTTCGAACCGTTTCATAGAAGGCAGACCTCTTTGTTTTTAACATAAGAGGTTTTGCTGCTTTTGTTTTGGGGGGAGGCGGGAAACTAAACTGCTCAGTGTGGAAGGTAACCACCCCGTTAGAAAAGAAGCAGACGCTGTGAACGTGTGAGGCCTAGCTGTTCCTGAATTCTCTCCTGTTCGTCTATCCAGTTTTGCATATAATATTAGCGTAATGGCCGCTATAATGCGGGAGTAGGAGGGGTGAGGGGATAGCTTGAAAGAAAAAGTCGACTCGTGATACCAGTAGTACTCTCAAAGGGCTATTAGTGGAAGCCAAGATTTCAAAAATGAATAAAGAGGAAATATTTAATTTAATTAATAGTTATTTGAAAGAATCGGAGAGTTCCCGAAGGTTAGAGCTCTCCACCCGGACCTCCTACCGATAACGTCTATAAACTGGAATAAGATGTAAATCATCTGGGAGCTCTGACTAAGTCCCAGATGACGGGCAATCTGGCGGTTACCTTGCAGCAAAGTCTTTAAAATAAGCATTGCATTATATTTTTTTCTTTAATTTTATATGGAATATGAATAATGACGTATGTCGTTGAATATGGATTATTAAATGTAGAATACATCTTGCAACGATGCATTTTATTTTACAAATAGGATAATATAGGTAAGTGGTATAAAAGACAGTATACAAAAAGAATTTCTCACAAAAACATGATATAATAATAAGGGAAAATATAAACCACATCTTTTTTGAATGTCCTATTAATTTCATTCTAGGTTTCAACTTACACGAAGAATTTAGAAAAAATGAAACATCACCGTTAAATATCTAATCTATTTTAATAAATATTAAGCTCAAGAGTATAAAATTAATTCTTAAATTTCTTACTTATAACAAAATTAAAATTTAAATTGATAATTTCTACTATTTCCATGTGAAAAGATCTCTCGTTGCTCGAGATCGAAAAGAGTCCAAAAATACGTTGTTGTGCTATATGTTTACTAACCAACAATACATCACCTTCAAACGTTAGAACTCGTTAAGCTAGTAAAATATTTTAAACGTCAAGTTATATAACAAGATCCACAATTTACGAAGAGCACCATGCTCGTTAACCTGAGGTTATGACAATTAGGCTGGAAAAGTGGCAGCTGACTCTATATTGAAAGAAGAAAGAAAGAAAGAAGACAGATCGAATATGGTAGAGATGGGACTTTCAGTTACTCGAGTACTCTTTTCAAGATTAATATTTAGTTACCACGACTTTAAGCTGAGGCGCAAGAAATGTAACAAGAACGGCAACTATAAAGATAGATAGAAAGATGATGGTATTCACTTCAATCAGTAACGAATATACTTTAGACAGGTGAAAAAGAAATTAAACATATATTTTTATATACATTGAACAATACAATGTACTGTACAGAGTTGAGGAGCATTGTCATAATAATATACTAGGATCATCGAGAACAATATAAATTATTCAATTGTTTTTTTTTAATAATTCGCAACAAATTAATATAAAATATTATACTGCACCTTTTTATTCGGTATTTCCAAACAAATTAAACCTAGATACAAATAGACTTTAAAACCTTAAGAGGGAACTGCACGCAGTAATATGGATCATTTGCAAGCCTTCCGCCGCTGCATATTATGTTAAAACTCTAAGAGATATGTATTAGCTTCAATGTGATTTCAATAAGGAAATACGTATAGTTGGGCGCTAAATGCGAATTTTTATGAAAAAATCAAATCTAGAATTATAAAATAAAAGTAGATTTGTTCAATTTCGACCATTTTTTGACCACTTTTTGACGCACATGCCTTCGCATATAATTTTTTTCCACAAAATGGCTCTTTACCGTCTTACATTGATCCTTTTTCTACATAACTGCAAAATTTGAAATGGTAAATCATACTCATGTCTTTGTATTTCTGCAGCGCGTGAACCCTTTTGAACCCATTTTTAACCGAAATGTAATTTAAATTGCCTATACATAACACATTTTTTGCAGTGCAGGAAGTTTCTTTTAATGTATAGGTACCTTTTCATCTTACTTTCAACTCGACTAGACCTTGTCGTTGGTTTTTCACTTTTTGCGTGCAGTTCTCCCTTAATATTCTAATTTGAAAAATAATATATAGGTAATATGTATATATTGCATGAACATTTGGCAGTATATAATTAATAAAAAAACTCTTAATAATAGTAACAAAATAATTATAATACTTAATAATAATAAATAGGAGTTAATAATATTAGTTAAATACAAGGTATACTAGGTAAGGTGACTATAAACCAAATATCCCGAAAATTTCAAAACTGAAAATGAAAGAAACCGCGGCAGCTGAAATTACACGAAATTTAGATCTGAGATCAGCTGTTTCATTATTTGATGATAACCATTAATCTGCGGTGCCGCAGTCCGGACGCCATACAATGCCATGCATCGCCGTTCAGGAATCGAAATATTTGGACCGCCAGTACACGTAACATTACACATCGAATTTGAGTACTGGTTTCGTTTTCATTCATTGCATTTCTTGTTTTGTTATTCCTATTACGAATATATATTTACGAAATACGGATAAATTTCGGGTACTCGAGTAACTGTGGCAAGCGTATATTAAGTATCCGTTACTTCGGTTCCATGTAAATAACGAGTACTTTTTCCACACCTTTTAGAAATGGCAGATGACTATTGTTTGTTATTGTTTTTTGGTGGCATAATTTAAATACATTTTATACGACTTTTTTTACTTTTTTATCATATCAAGCTTTAAGTTCATAGAGAATCGAGAACCAGCGAATTTTTATAAGAAAGAAAAAAGTAAATTAGGTTTAGAATATTTATGAACTTTGAGGATGAAAAAACTCAAAAACGAAACGTGTCCGAAAAAATTTGACTTGTGATTTGTAATCAGGACCACAAATCCACCTATATACAAAAATCACAATATCGGTGATGGACTAAAAAAGTAAATAATTACCACAACATAGACACCTTAAGCGAATACTAGTGGGTATTTAACTTAAGGTATTTTAATTGATTGTTTTAAGAACAATGGCGGAGAAAAGTGATAGTGATAAAACAAACTATAATCTACTTTTACCAGGTTATATGCATAGAATTTGCAGATCTTGTTTATGTGAAGTTCCCAGGGATTACTTCTTGTTAGAAAACTATTATGGTGAAAAAACAATTGTTGATGTATATAAAAATGTAATGTCCATTCAGGTAAGATTTATGTTGATTTGCTAAATATTTAAACAATTCAATTAGGGTAATGGTATTGATTTTTCCACAATTTTTTTCTTATTATACATAGTGTATTACCAATCTTATGTAGGAAATCCTCTGTGGCAAATTCTAGCAGAATTATTGGAGACGTGAGTGACATTAACACATTCAGTGCGTAATTAATAATGTTTGCATTTGTACAGAATCATTTTTTATCCCCAAAAACAGATTTTGTGTGTGCAGATGTTTCTAGATCTACCTTTTGGAAAAAGAACATTATCAAACATCAGTACCTACTTCGATATGGGACCCTTGGGGGATACCAGAAAGAACTATCATATCAGGACTTTGTCTGCACTCTTATGAGAAAAGTAACTTCAGATGCTGTTAAGCAGCAATCCAGATATACCTAGAGTTTATATTTTGAGCAAGATCGAAAGCTTTAGTAGAATCTGTGTAAGTTGAGTAGACTAGAATAGAACTAAGGCATCAAAAATGTATATAATATAAGGGGGTAGATTTTTATTTATTTATTTAAATAATAAATTGAAAATAATAGAATATATTAAAATTCTTGATTTACAATAAATTTTACGTAGGTATTCTGGTAAATTTGTTTTTTTTATAAAAAAACTAGGTTCATATTGCACCTAACAGATTGAACCCTGGTATGTGCACAAGTACAGTTTTGATATTAAATTTAATATGGGTTTTCTAAGCTTTATAGATCCACATATTTTAGGTTTTTTTTTAATTTTAAACAAAAGCATACCTATGCTATACGGAGTAGATTAAAAATAAAAATTCCTTGCAAAAAACACTTTTTTTTTGGAAAAAAAAATCAAAAACCCCAGAATTTAACTGCATTTTAATGCAAAATCTCTCTATTTTGAGGGGTTTTGTCAGAATACAGAAACCCTCACCTGATTTTTCTGAAATATATGTCCCATTCTATGTACACATTTATTCGTAAAAAAATTATTGTTTTAATATAGATCCAGCATTTTGTTGATGCACTGCTGCGCGCTTTCTTTAAAGCAAGCCTAAACTAACCTAATCTGCATTTTTATTAATTTAAAGTTATAATATTCATAATAAACTGTTTGAAAGTAATACTGATAGCAATAGCAACCTGGCAACAGTGTCTAAATAGTTTATTTTCTTGCATTTGACATTTTAGGCTTCACGCCATCGGCATCGGCAATAACTTGTCATTTTTAGAAATCGTTCGGTAAAATAGAAAGATAATATTTGACCTATTTTTGTTTTTTTTTCAGATTTACAAATAAAAAACATTTTTTATCAATCAATATTAGTGACACTGACATAGTTTAGTTATTAGTAACAGCATACAAGGGTAAAACATCCATAAATGATGATAAAAATTGTACCTGAAGAAGGGAAATAAAACAAGTTTTTTAGTGGGGTTTTATTTTAAATCATGGCTCTTGCACGGTTAGTTATGTTTAAAAATGCCTAATTTATGATAATCAGCCAAAAGAACACGAAAAAAGTGGAAAATGTGTAGGTCTATAATGTTTACAAAATAAATTAGATGACTTATTCAAGTTCAAAAAAGATTGATACAATATTTAACAGTTTTTTAAATTTCTGAATGCTGTTAGTTTGGTTATATTTTTCATTTGTGTGTGTGAACGTAACAACGCTCTAAGGTTGTATGATTGCGTAGCAAGTTATTTGTCTCGGAAATATAAGTTTTTCGCTGTCTAATAAATTATTGAATCGTTTAATATTAAGAATAAGTGTATCCTGTGTGTGCAGAAGTAAAGGCAAGGTGCGAAATAACATACAAAACCTTTTTTTCCTGATTGTGTGGACAACAACAACAGATTAAATTCAATAACATTTAGTAAGCAACTAAACAACGTTGACAAACTGTGCAGTGATTTTGTGAGCAGATTTGTGGATATTTTGGAAGATGTCGGACATTGCAATATTTGTTCTAAGATTGTTGGGGATGATGAGGAGGCACTTTGTTGTGACGACTGTGAGAAATGGTCGCATCGAGGTTGCCTACAAATGAATAAAACAACGTACAAAAAACTGGAAAACTCTAAACAACCATGGAAATGTTTTAAATGTAAAAAAAACCCAACGGGTGGAACCACAAAAGATAATCAACAGGAAACAACACAAAAAGATAACTACACAATTGGGGACATTATGGCAAAACTTTTGGAGATGGAAGACAAATATAATAAACTTTTTGGAAAGTATGAAAAACAGTTACAAATAAATGAAGAACTTAGAAAGGAGGTGAATGTTATAAAGCGTCAACTAAATAAGAAAGAACAGCAGGAACTAAATGGCAATATTCTAATACAGGGCGTCCCATATAAACAAAATGAAAATTTGCAAACCATTATGGAGAAAATAACCAACACTCTAAGAATTCCAAATAAAGCTCAGAATGTCTTTAGATTTGGTAAACCAGAAACAGAGGGAGTGCCTACACCAATAAAAATAATGTTCAATAACCTGGAGGACAAAAAAACGTGGATGGTTGCTAAAAAAAACATAAAACTTACGACTGCAGTACTGGGACATTGTGATAGACTAGAAGCGAAACCTATTTATATAAATCATGAGCTAACTAAACAAAATCTTGAGCTGTTTAAAAAGGTAAACCAATTTAAAAAAGAAAATGAATACAAATATGCGTGGATCAGAGAGGGAAAGATTTTATTAAGAAAAAATGATACTAGTAAAATTAAACTAATTGAAGAAGAAGCTGATTTAAAAAACTAATAACGAAAAATAGTGTCCTTCACATAGAATACATGAACATACAAAGTATACGGCATAAAATAGACGAAATTCAATGTAATCTCAGCTGTGATATACTAGTTCTTGTGGAAACCTGGTTGTATGAAGAGGAAACGACTTCATATAATATTGATGGATATAGTGCAATTCACTCGTGCAGAAGTTCAAGAGGAGGTGGTGCAGCTGTGTACATAAAAAATTCTATAAAATATATTGAAATAGACAGAAGTGACCCAAATAAAAAAATTAACTGGATATGTGTTTCGCTGGATAATAATAACTTAAAGTTAAGTATAATTTACAAACCTCCATCACACAATTTTGTAGAATTTTCAAACGAGATAGAAGACATCTTTAATAAATATCCAACCAAACACATTATTGTAGGGGATATTAATATAAATCTATTGGATCATAATTCTGCTGTTACCAAAGATTATAAAGACTTAGTAGTACTAAATAAATTTGTGATAGCTAATAGAATAAACATAGAAAATGCAACCAGAGTTACTGGCTTAACCAGTTCTCTGATTGATCATGTATTGTGTAGCAGTGGCATAAAAAGTAAATGTGAACTTAAGGTGGAGGATAGTCCTCTTAGTGATCATAGGAAGTTGAAAATTGTATATAATAAAAATATTGAAACTTATAAGGAAAAGGTATGTATTCAGAAAAAATACTTAAACGTCAATGTATACAAAAATTTTTTTTCTACCCTGATAAATAATAAAGAAATTCGAACTTTTCACGACTTGATTGAAATAATTGCTATAGCTAAAAATTCCGCACAATCAATAAAAAAAATTAAATGCCATCAAAATTATAATTGGGTCACACCCGAGCTGTTACAATTAATAAATATAAGAGATAGAGCATATAAGGAACATAAAAAAAACCCCTTTGACAATGAGCTAAAATTGAAATTTAATAAATTAAAAAATACCGTGAATAATAAAATTAAATCATTAAAAAACATGTATTTTAAAAATAAATGGCATCAAGCAGGCACGGACTCTAGAAAACAATGGAATATAATAAATTCAATTATAAATAGTAAAGTAAATAAGGAAAGTGTACAACAGTTAGAAATAGATAATAAAATTGTCACAGACAAAAAAATTATTGCCGATACATTGAACACATATTTTTCTGAAGTGGGTTCGGTGATTGTTAGGGACGTTGAGACTGAAAGAAATATAATAAATGTTAATAATATGTTTAGTGAAGTAGAGTGTGAAAAAAATATTTTCTTTAATCCTACTACTGATAGAGAAATTATGAACATAATCTTGAGTCTTAAAAAAAATGCGGCACCAGGTCATGATAATATTGGTATGCAAGATCTACTTAATGTTAAGGAGCAAATAGTTGGTATACTGCAAATGTTGGTTAATAACGTTCTTGGTTCAGGTGTATTTCCAGACGAACTAAAAATTGTCAAAATATGCCCTGTGTACAAGTCGGGATCGACCACATCGAGGGGTAACTACAGGCCAATATCTGTAATTAGCGTCTTCTCAAAAATAATTGAAAGGGTGATTAAAATAAGAATTAATAAATTTCTTGAGGAATTTATAACTCATGATGCATTCCAGTATGGTTTTTTAAACAATAGCAGCACTTTAAGTGCTACCACAGATGTGATAAATTTTATAGCAAATAGTCTGGATCAGGGCAATTTAGTAGTGGCGGTTTTTGTAGACCTGAGGAAGGCCTTCGATGTGGTTAGTCACGATTTGCTTATTTCAAAACTTGAAAAGATGGGCTTTAGGGGTTTAGCTAAGGATTTAATTAGTTCATATTTATCTGGACGTATGCAGTATGTAAATTTGGATGAATGTAGCAGTAGCATATTAAATAACTCATGTGGAGTGCCTCAGGGCTCAGTGTTGGGCCCACTATTGTACACTTTGTTTGTCCTGAGCCTATGCTGCTCTGGTTTACGTGCACAATATTATACCTTTGCTGATGATACATTCTTAGTATACAGAGCAAACAACATAGAGGAGTTAGCTCAAATAAGTAACTATGACTTGGATAGATATTACATGTGGCTTTTACAAAATAAACTAAAGATCAATCTAGATAAAACCAAATACATTATTTTTAAACAAAAAAATAAAAATATAAGTGAAATTCAAATAAGAATACATAATAATAATATACAAAAGACAGATAAAATTAAGTATCTGGGTCTTGTGTTAGATGAACAGTTAAATTGGGGTGCACACTTGGATCATGTCAAAAGAAAAGTAACTTCATTAACAGGTGCTCTACATAGATGTAACGACTTTTTAAGTAATACTTCTAAATATCAAGTATATAATGCCTATTTTCTGTCAGTGATAAGATATCTCTTACCAGTCTGGGGTAATTGTAGCAAAACAAACTTTAATAAATTAAAAATTATTCAGAATAAAATTCTTAAATTGCTATTTAAACTTGATAATCAAACACACACAGATGTATTATATCAGATATTAAAGGTCCAACCAATTGCAAATATATTAAAAATAGAACAATCTAAACTTATATATAAAATAATTAATAATAAACAAAAAAGTAATACAAAAAAAACATTCGTTAACCAGATACATGAACATCAATTAAGAAATATAAATGACATTAGACTGGAAAACGCCAGAACAAACAAGGCATTACTGAGCCCAATAGCCGTAGCCTCAAATATATTTAATCAACTGCCTTCAGTAATTAAAAATGAAAATAGTTTTGCCATATTTGTAAAAAAGTTAAAAAAACATTTTGATTAAGAATTTAGGGTCTGTAAACTTCATCGGTGCTTCATTTAACTTATACAGTGTTGTTAATATTTATTTCTCCGGTACCAGTACTCGCTAGGTACTGTTTAGGAGTTTACCTATATTTGGACAGTTATGTATTTTATATGTATATATGTATATTGTATATGGATAAATGTCTAAATAAAGGATGTTAATAAAAATTTCAGTAGGCAAAATATTGTAAATTTTAGATACAAGATATTTAATATATCTGATATGATTGCTAGTGTTAGAACTAGGAATCACAAGATGTCATATTTCTGGTTCCATAAGGATGACTGATATAGTTTTTAAGCCCTGATGATTTATGTACATAGATAGATGTTGACTAAACGTATAGAGATTGAACATCAAAGATATCTGCAGAGTATAATAACTTAGTGTGATAATGTTTCTTTTTATTTATTTATTTATAGATTTTCATAAAAGTACATTAATTCATGCCTACTTATTACAAAGTTTAATTTTAAATTTTATACAAATTGGAAAATAATTCAGTAATCACTAAACAGTTTGCACTGATGCTGCGCTTCTCCTGAACTTGTAATTTAAATTGACTGGGAATGCAAAGTAACATTTTTCAGCCTTTGGCAGTCTTTAGGAAAAATAAAATAACATTTATTGTACAACATTTTTTTATATGTAGTTCTCGCAGACATATTTTGAGAGTTAATTTTTTAATTTATTACAACTTGGTATAATCGCAATGTTTTGTGGTAGTCGATTAAACAAATTTACACTTATATTTATAGTACTATTTTTTGCTGAGTTGGATTTAAAATTGTCAATATGTATGTTACTTGCACTTTTGGTATGTAATCATGTAGTTCAAAGTTATATTTAAATTTTATTTGGCTTTTTTGCAGATTATATTTTATTCATTATATTAATTTGCACTGTTCTGTAGTTTTTATTTCAGCTATGTATTATCTAACTTTATTACTAAAGATTCATTTGCCTTGTTCTTGTGTTTAAAGCTTATATACACAGTCTTACTTTTGTTAATATGTAAACTATTAGTTTTTGTCCATTTTACAAATTTTTCCAAGTGTTGGTTTATTTTGTTGAATATCTCATTTTGTTAATTACCTTATAGAGTAAGACTGTATCATCTGCATATGAATAATACTTAGCACTGAGTTTGACATTTTGTAGGTCTTGTACGTAAAGGCTGTAGATTATATATCGGCCCTAACATGGAATCTTGTGGTACACCTTTATTTGTTGTTATTTACATTCCCTAGTTGTAGGAATTGCTTTCTTCTCTTCAAGAAGCTTTCTATTAACTGTAACATTTTCCCCCCTTATTCCCATTATGTCTCGTTTTCTTAAAAGGATGTCAAAAACTAGACTACCAAAAGCTTTAGAGTAGTCTATAAAGACATTGACACCGTATTTTCCCTTATCTAGCTCAAGCAAAAGCTCCTCTGTGAAGTCAGTAACGGCAGCTTGTGTGTTGCTTTATTTAGCAGTGGCAATTCCCAAACGCCTGGCTTGGATATTTGTTTCTGATTCCCAGCCAACAACTATACCAACAGATATAGTGGAATATTTAAAAGGAAATGTTTTGAATGTTTATACTATAAAATGACAAGAAGGAATAACATAAAGAGTTCATTTAAGCTCTCCATCCCAATCAATAAAAGGCAGAAATTATGTTGTCCAAACTGGAATTGTAGTTATCCATTTTCTAAACCTACAGAGACCCCTTCCGCAAAAGAAAGACGTGACCAATACAGTTTAGGAATAGCTTATACACATTTAGGGCTTCTACATTGCAACATAAGATCTGTCAGAAAAAAGAGTCATGAGCTTGGTGCGGCTCTAAAGGACCTTAATCTGTCAGTAGTCTACCTCACAGAAACATGGTTTCAAGAGTAGATGCAGAGGTTCTCAGTGTTAACGATCATGTCACTGCAACATTTTCAGTTAGTACTGAGTACTCTGGTGGAGGTATTGCAATTCTTGTTAAGAAACATATTAACTATATAACTGTAAATAAATATAATAATTTTAATATTTAAAAATGTTTAGAGCTGTGTTGTATCTTGTTAAAACTATACAATATCTATGTTTTTTGCAATTATAAGGCAACGGCGGGGAATTTTGACATCTTCATGGCTTCGATGGGGTCCATATTAGATGACCTAAGGTGCAAAGATCATTATGACTGGCGATTTCAATATCTTGTTTGGTAAGAGTCAAAGGGAGGTCACATGGATTTCCTGAACGAAAAATACGAGGAGGAAAAGAAAAAGTCCAAAATCATGTATGACATGTTTACCGAGATATCCAAGGGCAATCAATTGTTAAAAGAAAAAGTACAGAAGTTGGAATCCGTTTTGAGCGCCCAACATTAGGAATAATCTCTGCATAACTGGATTGGTTAAGATTGGTTAAGAAAGATGAAAAAGTCAATATCAAAAATAGGATTTGTAAGCTTTTTACCTACTTAAATACCGAAACATCAGAAAACAATTTTGAGAACGTCAAACATCTTGAAAGCAAAAATGGTCCGAAAATACTGATAACACTTAGAAGTTTAGAAACTAAGGAGGGAATACTGAATGATGGCGCTAAAAAGGGGCGCATCACCCTAAGATCAGCCGGATTAGGAGTGGAAGATATGAATGTATATATTAGGGAAGAAAGGCTTATTCACTTTTCAAAGCTGCCAAGAATTTAAAAAATTAAAAAATAAAGGCTTTAAATATGTCTAGCATAAAAATGGTAAGGTTCTAGCCCGTAAACAGGAAGGTGAAAATAATATTTTTATTAAAAAATGAAAATATGTTAAATGAAATGTTAGTTTAAATTTGTATACCATTTTTTTTGGTATCCCCTCATAAAGTAAGAATGTATTGCAACAATAATTTGTTTCCACCTTATCACAATGTTTAATCCTAACGTAAACAACCTAAAAATAGCACACGTAAATATACAGTCATTGTATCCTAGTATAGAGATAGTAAAAAACATAATTATTGATTTGGAATTGGATATTTTGGGAGTCACTGAAACTTGGCTTGTGCCTAATATAGTCGATATGGAAGTGTTTATAGCTGGCTTTAAATTTTACAGAGTCGACTGAGGTTCTCGCGGCGGCAGAGTAGGGTTATATGTCAGAAATGATTTGAATGAATGAAATGAAACTGATTGAAGTGGGAGAGCGGAGCGACGCCCTCGAGTTAATTTGAGTGACTTTTAGGTCTGGAAAACTTTCTTTGGGAATTGGTATATTATATAGGCCACCTAAATCTAATATTTTAGAAACTTTTATTGTCTGGAAAATTCAATGGCCAAACTGATACCATTCACGGACGAAAGTATTATAATGGGCGATTTAAATATTAATCTTCTAAATCAGAACAATGCTGTAAATATGTTTGATAACTTTCTTTTTACTTATAATCTAAAGCAAATTGTTAACCATCCTACCCGTACAGTGGGTCTATCGCAAAGTCTTATAGACATAATTGCCATTTAGAATGAAGCATTACATAAAGGGGAGATAGTGTGTTTTGATATGCATGATGTCACCGTCCATCAGCTCATTTACTGCACAATTGATTGTAAGTTGCCCCAGAGAGCACCAAAAATTGTCACTTATAGAAATTTCAAAACCTTTGACCTTACAGCTTTTGAGTTTAAGTTTGAAATGTACTTTATTCAAAAAAGTGTTAATACATTACATTTGATGTTTTGCTACATACTAAACAAGTACAGTTTTTCAGTGCATAATTAATTCTACTGAATTTGTGTGTACACTACTTTATCACAATCCCACATCTGATAGTACTAGTACAATTTACAATCACAATGTACATTTCTTGTCAAAATTAACATTTTATACAGTCAAAACAATTCTATACTACTATTATTAAAGGTCAATTTCAGTTAGATAAAGTTTAATAAGTCTAATAAACCAATAAACAAAAAGTAAAACTAAGTCCGAAACCATGGAATAACTGTATTAATTATATCATTATTTTCAAGTATCCATTGCTTTAATTGTCTTTTTATTTTTTGAAATGTTGCAGAGTTTATTTCCATGGGTATAACATTTATCACTTTTGGAATTACATATGTAAAATGTCTCTGTGCGAATGACGACAAAGTATATGGCTCACTTAAATTTTTTCCCGTCAATGACCTAGTGCCTATCTCATGTGACACGAAACTTCCCCATCTTGAGCTGGTACAATATAGGCGAATGGAACATTTGATGTAAAGTTGTCATATATTCATGACATTTGCTTCTTGATATAGTCTGTCTGTGGAATACATCCGATCCTTGAACAAAATTACTTTCAGAAAGTACTTTTGTAAAATTTTCAAAGGGTTTATTATGTTACCACAAGCAGCTCCCCACGCGGAAATTCCATAACCCAAAACTGACTCAACCAAAGCTGTGTATATGATTCTCAGTACATGACGTGGTACTATTTGTCTCAAAAAGTAGAACTTGTATAAAATTTTTTAACTACATAGGATATGTGCTCTTGCCACCTTAGAGACTGGTCAAAGTATACTCCTAAATTTTTAAGGTTATCTTCCTGTGTAATGTTTTCCTTACACTTACAACTCCCCATATTATTACAGACTGAAAGGTGAATTTTCATTTTTAAATTTTCTGGAAGACCACGTTTTGTCATAACAAAAGTCAAAAAATGGGACTTGTCTACATTAAGTGTTAATAAATTACTATCTAACCAATATTTGGCTTTTTGCATAGTTTGTTGTGCTTATTTTGTGACTTCATCCCAGTTTCTGCCCCTTACCAAAATTACAGTATCGTCTGCATAACACAGAATTTTATCACTACTTTAGTTATTAGTTAAACTGTTCATGTACAATAAAAATAAAAGCGATCCCAAAACTATACCCTGTAGAACACCAATCTCTACCGAGAGTGGATCACTTAAGCAGTTTCCTATTTTTACTTTCTGCGTTCGTATAAATATGATCTAAACAAATCATGTGCTCTACCTCTTATACCAGATAATTCCAGCTTCTCTAATAGAATTTGGTGCTCCACAGTGTCAAAAGCCTTGGATAGATATAGAAATATGGCAAGTGGTTTAAGACCTTCATTGATGCTCTTGGTGATATAATCTGTTACTTGGGAAATAGCAGTTTCCGTGCTACATCCTTTTTTAAAACCTTGTTGATTTTCTGATATCAATTTATATTTGTTCAAAAATCCCCACAGTCTTGCCTTTATACACTTTTCAATTAATTTGCTTAAAGTACTAATAAGTGCAATTGGTCTATAGTTGCCAGTTAAGTTTTTATCACCTGATTTGTAAAGTGGACTAATAATTGCATTTTTAAAGGCTCTGGGGAATATTCCAACAGTAAAAATGCTATTTACCATATGAGCCATAGGTGCCACCAGATACAAAGCATTTGATTTTACAATCTCCGCTGATATTCCATCCTCTCCACTCGCTACTTGTGATTTCAAAGATCTTATCTCTTTTAAAATCTCCTGCTCAGACATCGGAGTGAAAAACATGGCGGCTGCACAGAATATTTCATCCTTAATTGATCTTCTAGGTTTCAAAATTTTTGTGGCCAAATGTTTGCCTACATTACAAAAATACTCATTTAATTCGTTTGCGATATCTATTTCATTTGTACTGTTACACCTTGACTATTCTTTATTTTATTTATTTTAATATTAGTGGTGGATTCGCCTGTGGCATTTTTTATAGTTTCCCACATTTTTTGTGGATTTTTTATGTTATCATCTATTATTTGTTTATAATAATTTTGTTTTGTTTTAATAATAAGTTTAGGTAATGTTTTTCTATATTCTCTAAAATTGTTCAGTGCTTCTAAGTTATCAGGGTTTTTAGCTGATATTTTTTTCAAGTTATCTCTGTGTCTTATTGAGACTTTCAAGTTATCTCTGTGTTTTATTGAGACTAAAATGCCATGGGTTATCCAAGGTTTGATATATTAATTTTTTGACCTTATTCTAATTCTATGTGTGCATTGTTTTATATATTTTTTCAATCTCGATATAATATCATCTGCTAGTTGGTTGGGATCATTGAACTCATATACCCCCCGCCACTCTGTACAACTTAAGATATTTTTCAGTTTATCATGATCCAACTTATCAGAAAACTTTTTTACTTCATATTTAACTTGTGTTTTTGGATTCATGCTCAATTTGAGAACAACTGGAAAATGGTCAGGTAATCCGGATGTTAGAATTATACCCTTTTTGTCTTTTAAAGGATTATTCTTTGTTAGTTTAATAAAATGGTCTAAACATGTCTTGCATGCTTTATTAATGGTACTTGCGTACTTAAACTGCCAAGGCACTCCTATGTAGTCATTCCCTATTTGTGAATTATTGTCCAGAATGTTGATGTTTGTATCCCCTGTGAAAATTTCAACACTGCATGCTAGGCAGTTAGATGAAAAAAGATCATTCAAATTAGTTATGTAATCACTTGCACAGAGAGAGGGAGATCTATACTGCCGTCCGAAGCAAAAAGGCGGCAAAAGTTTTATTTATTTTTTTGAGGGAAGATGTTATAGTAAAAATAACTTTGTTTATTTATATATAAATTTAGCATATTTTTAACATTTTTATGCAAAAATTGTTGGTTAATTCCTTTTTGCTTCATATTCTTATCATACTATGAATATGTGGAAATTAAAAGGCGGTAAGTAACATGCATGCCGCCTTTTTATTTAAAGTCTTTTGTACTGCCTATAATCAAGATCTTTGAAAAATGTATTGCAAAAAAAATAACATACTATTTTGAAAATTACAACTTATTTTGTAATGAGCAGTTTGCCTTAAGAAGGGGCACGAATATAGTACAGGGTGTGCTGAGTGTGGCTTCCTTTTGTTGGCTGCGAAGATGTTAAAATAGAGTAGGTCAGTATAAGAGAATTGCCGTTAAATAAGGTAAAGGATAGGGTGACAAAAGTCTTATGTAAAAATGCATTTTATGGCTTTAATGAATACTTAACTTCTGATATTGATTTTAATGTGAAATTTGTTTTGTTTTTAACATTATTTAATCTGTGTTTGAGTGATCTTTATTTCTTATTATATCTTTAGCTGTAATATGACATAAATTTTGTAAACTAAAAAAAAAAGTAATTGTTATATTTTACTTCTCATTGACTTGTGTACAAATTCTTGTTTTTTGACACTAATAAACAATTTGAACAATTTGAATTTGAACAAATATTTTGCTAAATGTCGAAAGCAGAGAGATGGGTCGGTAATTTTTTGTCACCTTTTTTGTATATTGGTGTCTTTAATTCTTCTGGAAATATTCCTTCTTTTAGCATTTTGTTTATTAATCTAGTTATTGTGGGAGTCAAGTATGATTCTGCAACTTTGATGTCATCAGTGGGTATTTCATCCATTCACTGTGAGACTTCTTCCACTGTAGCAGGGTATGAAAATATGCTCTTAGTATTTATTGGGGAAATGTTTTCGAATCTCACTTCATGTAAAGTGTTCAGAGTTATTAATGTAGAAATCATATATATATATATATATATATATATATATATATATATATATATATATATATATATATATATATGTATATATATATATATATATATATATATATATATATATATATATATATATATATATATATATATATATATATATATATATATATATATATATATATATTTATAATAATAGGCAATAAGTCCAAAATGCTAAACTCTAGGTCCATATTACCAGATAGTTTTCTTAAACAGAACTCTTTAAGTCTGTAATAATACACAGAGTGCCAATTTACACTGATAAAAAATTATTAACTGTCAGGGGTGGACATCTTCATAATTTGCACACCATAATAAGGGTAGGAGGATAGCGACAGATGTTATAATAGCTATGAGTTAAAAGCATCCTTAATATGAATTGAACAACTAAAATTGTCCGCCACATATACATTAGTGCTATTGAATGCAAGTTCAAACCAAGAAAAAAATCAAGGTATTCTAAGGATAACAGGTTTTATTTACAAAAATACACATAATAGTACATTTATAGTAAGTCTTTTGTATATAATTTGTTTGCAAATGCTGAATTTCATTTATATTCCTGATCGCTTTCTCTCATAAGAAACCAACAATAATTCTCCATCATTGCTGGATCCCATCTGCCTTGGTAGCATTGCTCCATTGTTAGTATATCTTAGTGAAACCTTTCTCTTTGCTCGTCATTAACCGTACCCAATTTTTCGGGAATAAAATTTAAACGGGAGTGCATTTTAAGAGCCATGCCACAGCCCATTTTTTTGTTTCTTAAAAACTCCAAAACAATTCTTTTAAAAGATCTCCACGCAGTTAATTCAACATTACTTTATTTCAAACTTTTTATCCCTCAGTATTTTTCTAATTTGTGGAAAAACAAATATTCCTTCCTTAAACTTAAAATCATTTAGATTAGAAAAAATTTGTTTAAGGTATTTAAACGCATCTCCTTTATCTAATGCTTTTAGGAAATTTTTCATCAATCCCAGTTAAATGTGTTAATTTTTCTTTAAAGATCGACAAGACGTTTATTCTTTTCGTTAGCTTTGTCTGGAATACATTTTGTCTTATAGTCTGAGTGATGTTTTCTGAATGTTGTGTGTTAAATGTAGTCTCATATTTTCACTGTGTAAGACTTTTTATTATTTAGCATGTAAATATGAATTTTCATATTTTTACTTTTTTCCATTTGACATGTTGGTTATGTTTTATGTAACTATGTAATTTGGCTGCTAATAAACATTTGTATTTGTATTTGAGGGAACACCTCAACAACAACCATATATCCGCCGATGAAACAAACTTATTTATTTGTTACGGTTTTGGGGTTTCTTTCATTGCAACCACTAAGCAAGGTAGTCTGAATAATCAATCGAAAAAACCATTAAACTATTGTTGGCATAATGTGAGTGGCATTAAGTCAAACCTTGTTGATTTGGACCATTCTATAAATTTGTTGTCTGTTGTTACACCTATTTTTAAGACCGGCAACAAAACTAATATTGGTAAATTTCGACCTACTAGCGTAATTAATATTTTTACAAAAATGAACTGACCAAACATGTAACTGACAATCTCAATAAAAACAGAAAGTGTCTTGGAGTTCTCCTGGATCTCTCGAAGGCATTCGATATGGTGCCCCACAATATGCTCTTGAATGTCTTAAGCAGTGAGAGGCACTGTGTTGGATGTATTTGAGAGTTATCTCCCGATAGACAGCAGGTGGTTAAAGTGGAAGATATGGTCAGTAATCCATTAAATGTAAGAATAAGAATACTCCAGGTCACTGTTATGGGACCTATTCTCTTTATTAGATGATATTGTGATATCATACCTATATATATATATATATATATATATATATATATATATATATATATATATATATATATATGTATATATATATATATATATATATATATATATATATATATATATATATATATATATATATATATATATATATATATATATATATATATATATATATATATATATATATATATATATATATATATATATATATATATATATATATATATATATATATATATATATATATATATATATATATATATATATATATATATATATATATATATATATATATAGGTATGATATCACAATATCATCTAATAAAGAGAATAGGTCCCATAACAGTGACCTGGAGTATTCTTATTCTTACATTTAATGGATTACTGACCATATCTTCCACTTTAACCACCTGCTGTCTATCGGGAGATAACTCTCAAATACATCCAACACAGTGCCTCTCACTGCTTAAGATATTCAAGAGCATATTGTGGGGCACCATATCGAATGCCTTCGAGAGATCCAGGAGAACTCCAAGACACTTTCTGTTTTTATTGAGATTGTCAGTTACATGTTTGGTCAGTTCATTTTTGTAAAAATATTAATTACTCTAGTAGGTCGAAATTTACCAATATTAGTTTTGTTGCCGGTCTTAAAAATAGGTGTAACAACAGACAACAAATTTATAGAATGGTCCAAATCAACAAGGTTTGACTTAATGCCACTCACATTATGCCAACAATAGTTTAATGGTTTTTTCGATTGATTATTCAGACTACCTTGCTTAGTGGTTGCAATGAAAGAAACCCCAAAACCGTAACAAATAAATAAGTTTGTTTTATCGGCGGATATATGGTTGTTGTTGAGGTGTTCCCTCAAATACAAATACAAATGTTTATTAGCAGCCAAATTACATAGTTACATAAAACATAACCAACATGTCAAATGGAAAAAAGTAAAAATATGAAAATTCATATTTACATGCTAAATAATAAAAAGTCTAATAAATAAATATGAGACTACATTTAACATACAACATTCAGAAAACATCACTCAGACTATAAGACAAAATGTATTCCAGACAAAGCTAACGAAAAGGATAAACGTCTTGTCGATCCTTAAAGAAAAATTAACACATTTAACTGGGATTGATGAAAAATTTCCTAAAAGCATTAGATAAAGGAGATGCGTTTAAATACCTTAAACAAATTTTTTCTAATCTAAATGATTTTAAGTTTAAGGAAGGAATATTTGTTTTTCCACAAATTAGAAAAATACTGAGGGATAAAAAGTTTGAAATAAAGTAATGTTGAATTAACTGCGTGTAGGTCTTTTAAAAGAATTGTTTTGGAGTTTTTAAGAAACAAAAAAATGGGCTGTGGCATGGCTCTTAAAATGCACTCCCGTTTAAATTTTATTCCCGAAAAATTGGGTACGGTTAATGACGAGCAAAGAGAAAGGTTTCACTAAGATATACTAACAATGGAGCAATGCTACCAAGGCAGATGGGATCCAGCAATGATGGAGAATTATTGTTGGTTTCTTATGAGAAAGCGATCAGGAATATAAATGAAATTCAGCATTTGCAAACAAATTATATACAAAAGACTTACTATAAATGTACTATTATGTGTATTTTTGCAAATAAAACCTGTTATCCTTAGAATACCTTGATTTTTTTCTTGGTTTGAACTTGCATTCTATAGCACTAATGTATATGTGGCGGACAATTTTAGTTGTTCAATTCGTATTAAGGATGCTTTTAACTCATAGCTATTATAACATCTGTCGCTATCCTCCTACCCTTATTATGGTGTGCAAATTATGAAGATGTCCACCCCTGACAGTTAATAATTTTTTATCAGTGTAAATTGGCACTCTGTGTATTATTATAGACTTAAAGAGTTCTGTTTAAGAAAACTATCTGGTAATATGGACCTAGAGTTTAGCATTTTGGACTTATTGCCTATTATCTTCAGACATCGTTCAGTTACAAACACAATTCCCTTAATTGCCTAAACTTATATAAAACTTCTGTGATTGGTATGAAACAGGCAATTTTACCTTACCCCTGTATATGAAAAGAAGTTTAAATGCATAAGAATCTTATGCATTTAAACTTTTAAATAATGCTTATAAATTCTGAAATTAGGTAGTATAATATATTTAAATACACTTTTTAAGTTAAGATATCCACACCAATGGTTCGTTGGTTGGAAAAGTTGCAAAATCGATTCGAGAGCATAATTTATTTATTTTGTTGTGGAAGGAACTAGCTTTTATCCACAAATAGGTCGAATCTTTACAGAGCAGTGATGTACTGCAACTATAAACAATGGATGGTTTGGTTAAAAAAACAAATAATTTTGAAAGAGTAATTCATGAAGTATATATTTTAGTAAAAATTAATGCCTTATGAATAATTGCACATTTTTTGGGAAAATCTGGATATCTCAATAAAGAAAAGATATATTTAAAGACTGGGACACTGTTTTTTTAAAATTTCTCACTTCAAAAATTAATATTTTGGAAAAAATCATGCTCTTACCACCATACCAATTAATTTATTAATTTGTATACAGATATATTAATTGGAAAAAGTTAGAAAATTAATTCATTTACAAAGAATTTTTCTATTAGATGCTAGCCTCTTTTGGTTTTCAAAATATTTGATTTTAAATTAAAACAAGCTAGTGAGCCACTTATTATGAGCATAAGTTTAGGTCTGTAATATATCTGAAAACGAAATCTCTTATTTCAGGTTCAGCTAAATGATAACCTACCAAAGAAACTGTGTGCTTCTTGCTATGACAATATCATTAAATTTTATGTATTCAAAACTAAAGTGTTGGAAATAGAAGACTTACTAACTAATCATCTATTTTCTGAAAACATTGAATTTGTTAGAGATAAGACAGAGACTAAGACTGCTATTAATGAACTCCAAGAAGTGAGCGAGAATGAAATATGTTGTGATGATGACAGTAAATATAATAATGAAACTATAGATTCTGAGGATGAAACTCCTATATCAGAGAGATTACAGAAGGAAATTGAGATAGGTAAAAAATTCATAAAATTATTTAAACTTCAAGTGAAGGCAGCTTATCATCAATATAAGAAATTAGTTGAATCGAAAATGTCACCTTTTTTATAAATTCAGCAGTCTTGCTGTCAGTAATGTGGGTGGGAGATATACAGCTGGGGAAATGGTTGTGATATTTACAGTTTTTCTTGCAAAAGGTATTCGATATTATTAGAAAATCAGGGTCAAAACAAGGTAATAGAAAGGAAATCGAGGAGTATTTTTGAAGTATTTATAGGTTTTAAGTTTCTTGCTAATTTTTATTGGGGAACTAATTGTCATATGCACAATCTCTTCAATACTCCTTTTTTTGTAAATGTTTTGCTCTTGGTTTTCTAATATATCCTATTTCTTTTCTATATATCTTATTAACTTAAATCATTACCCTCATTTGTAAAAAAAATCGCAAACACTCCAATTATTTCTACAATAGTTTGCCTCTCATTCGCAGTACTGAGGATACCACCTGCAAGTAGTACTGAATTTATTAGGAAAGTGTCAACAACATTTTTAGACCTGACATTTTCACATAAAAACTAGAGACGTAAATTTAAATTGGTTTGAGGCATATTTATGTGTCGATAATGTTTGGGTCTAGTTTTATCCAATTTGCTTTACCAATATTACAACAATATTAATCTATCAAACCTAGCAACAATTTTTTTTTGTTACCAGTAATATTTTGAAGAAACTGAAATATGTGGGCTGCAACAGATATGTTGAATTTAGCGCTTATTAGGCTTAAGATGTGACATTACTTTTACCATGAACAAAAAAAGTATGAAAACTCAACATTTTAGACAACCACAACTGCTTCCTGTATCTATGCATCAAATCAGCTATGGTCATACTTTTTAAATGTGTTCAGATTATTTGTTGCGTTTAGATTGACAAACAAAAATCTTTTTTGGCTTTTTCGCAACTGAATAAAAATATTTGACTTTAAATTGACTGAAGCAAATATTTAATAAAATTACATATCTCAACATGTAGACTAGTCTGTCTACAGAATGTTTCGATACATAATATAAACAATATTATTTAAGCAAGCATAAGAAATTATGTCATTTACCTTAAGTTTTTATAGACATATAGTAGTTGTACAAATACTTTCATCCTATCGGGACTCATCAGTGCGCCGATTGTAAGAGAGAAACATTAAATATAGTATAGAAAAGAATTGATTTCAATGTGTCTCTCTTACGATCGGCGCACTGATGAGTCCCGATAGGACGAAAGTATTTGTACAACTACTATGTGTCTATAAAAACTTAAGGTAAATGACATAATTTCTTATGCTTAAATAATATTGTTTATATTATGTATCGAAACATTCTGTAGACAGACTAGTCTACATGTTGAGATATGTAATTTTATTAAATATTTCAGTCAATTTAAAGTTAAATATTTTTATTCAGTTGCGAAAAAGCCAAAAAAGATTTTTGTATGGTCATACTGCTATAACAGAGTTTTACTCCAACTGTGAGATTGTTTAGTGTACAATTATTTTAAGGATGAGGTTTATGTATACATATTTCTATTTTTTTTTTAGTATATTTGTATTCCATTTTACTATGCGCGCATTTCTCTTTCTGCGCCGGAAATTTTTGAAATTCGTGTTTTTTGACCTTCGAAGTGCTCCAGCTCGGTAACGGACGTCGGGGAAATATGCTTTTATTGGGTCGATCGTAGGAGGTAAATGGGCGCTCCTTTTGGTAAAAGCGCGATTTTGTTGGGACTTATATAAAGCGGCAGTGGCGTCTGCTCTTCGAAACCCAAATGATTCAAAATGCAGGTAGCTTAAAAAAAATAAAAAAGAGTAAAAAATGGGCAACTATGAAGGCATTTTGCGGGAGCAAAACCCTGACCACTTTGTCAAGGTAAAAAGGGGGTTCCATGGGGAATATAAAGGTGATTCAAAATCAATATAGGATGCCTATACCACAAATGCCGGGAAAGCGTTCGAAACTAAAAAATACTCGCAATAAGTTCCAATCTGTTTACTTTACTTTTTTTGTTTAAAAAAAATGAGTTATAAGATTTGATTTCAATCCTCACAATAAGTATCAAATAAAAATTTAATTAAACATTACACTTTACAACCAACTCTGATAAATTGAACTTTATGCATTGAAACTTTCTTAAAAAAGAAGACCAAAATAACTAAATCATTCAAATTTCAATTCCTTGATCAAAAAATCTATGTATATATGAATGTGTACAAAATAGATATTATCCAACCAATTAGTATGTACTGCTCAAAACCATAACGATCAGACCAAGTTTTATATTGTTAATAAGATATATGTGTTTACATAAATTTAAATAATTAAAAGAATCTTTAAAGTTTTGAATACAAAAAAAAGAAATTTATATCATGAAATTTGATGAAGGGTGTAAATTTCGTAATGTTGTACCAGAAGTAAATATGTACACTCTACATTAAAAATGGAAAGAATTGGTCTTTAAGCCAAAAAGCGGCAGTGGAATTGTAGATGGTTAGCTCATCCCAGGACAGCTACGCATTGGCACGTGTTAAAATCAGACGATGTGGACCAATAAAAGATTTCCAGAAAGACATGTTATGTTAATTTTTCTTTAAAAATAAAAAATGCGAAGGAGAAAGAAAATGGCTCCCTTTATATAGCAAGAGGGAGGATCCTGTAAAGAATATTTACAATGAAGAATAAGACCCTAAAAAAAATGGCTTACCTTCGCTTAAGGGAAACAACAAATTCTCCGAAATATGCTCCTCATTATACCAAAATGGTAAAGGGAAACAAAGAGGTCTTAATATATACAAACTAATTCAGAGTGTAAAAACCACCAAGCAAAAAATCTTAAGGCATTAACATGCCTCTAGTCTTTCAACCACGAGATCCCGTCGAAAAGTGACCTATATAAAAATGGTCTTTGACCTTGCTTTTATGGATTAACCTAACAGCTGATTGAATTAGAGAGAAGCCATGTTATATAGAAAAATGTGCAAATTAAGGAAACCATTAATGACAATCTATGAAAATCATGAAACTTACAAAATAAGCGGAAGAATTGGCAACGCTGTAATTAAATGTCAAACGAAAGGCTGATTTATCAATTGGTAGGTATTTTCCTTGGCACTAAAGATGATAACATTTCTGCCCGTAGCATTTTAAAATTTAAATGCTACAAGCATATGGACGGTTGATCCTAGGCGAACCAAGTAAATACACAAAGAAAGGTCTACATCCGTGTTTTGAATTCTAGCTAGCACGAAATTGTTTTCCTGGGATTTGAACCTTCGTACCGTCTGCGATAAAACCCATAAGACAAGTGAAAATTTTAATTTTTTTACTACAAGACTGATTTATATTTTTTTTTATCCAGGGTGGAAAAATTGGGTAAAATTGAATTTCGAATTAAAATGCACATAATTTCCATTTGATACTCAACACTCAAACTCAAAATATGCTTTATTGTCTATAAACATAACAATTGTTGCCCACAAAGCTTGAAATTAGTCTATAAATAAAATAATAGCAAAAAGGGTTGCAAACACAAAAGATATAGCCTTGAACAGATAAAAGCTTAATAACTAGTAAATAAGAACTAACAAAGAAATATAAACTAACAAGAACGAATAAGAACATTAATACGAATAAAAAACCAGCAATACAATATAGAACAAACAATACATACCTTTTATAAACAAAGAAACGGAAACAGTTCAAATAAAATTAAAATTATCACCTAGGTACTCTTCCAGTCGATAATATGCTTTGGTAATAAGGAATTTCTTCACTTTTTTTCTAAAAACAGAATACATTCTGACTTTGCTATTGATATTGCTGACTATTGTAAAATATAGAGTTTTTTGTTAATCCCGAGGGAGGGATTGGTAGACTGATATTATAAGAACTGTTGGTCATAACAGATCGTGTGGATGAATTTGTGTAGAAAATTTTTTATGCATGAGGCAAACTGTCTCCAAAATATAAATGCCTGCTAGGGTAAGGATCTTTTCAGAAATAAAAGCTGGCTTGCATGAGTCACGCAGTTTAAGGCAGGTATTTAATAGCGCGCTTCTGCAGACGAAAAACTCTCTGAAATAGGTACTGTGAGCAAGACCCCCAAAAACAGATGCCATAACGCAGGTAAGATTCAAGTATTGAAAAATATACATTGCGTCTAACTAACTATACTAACTGAGTCCGAACAGCAAACAAACCAGAGGATAATTTGGCACACAAAGCAGTTATATGATTATCAAACTTCAATCTTGAATCTATTTCCAACCCCAGAAATGTATTGTTATTAAGACTATTAATTGCTTGACCAGCTATTTGAATATCATTAAGCTCACATTTGAGGTTTAATATATTCGTTTTGGAGATGTTAAGAGAAAGGTAGTTTGCATCACACCAGTTTTTAATGGTTATTAGGTCAGAAGATACCATATTATTCAATATGTTTACATCATTGTGGTGCCAAAGTATTGTGGTATTGTCAGCAAAAGAAGTACAGCGCCCATAAGATATAGCTGAGGGTAAATCATGTACATAGATAAGGAACAATAAAGGGCCAAGAACTGAACCCTCGGGCACTCCAGCTGAGATATCATTAGATAAGGAACAATAAAGGGCCAAGAACTGAACCCTGGGGCACTCCAGCTGAGATATCGTGCCTAGCTGAATTTAGATTCAGAAAATGCACAGACTGACTATGTTCTGAAAGGTATGATTTGAACCATTTTAAAATTCTTCCCCTGAAAACCGTGAATTATATTTTTTAAAATATAGGTAAGTGAAAAAAAATCCAGTATCTAAGTCATGACATCCACAATTTTTCCATGTCAAAACAATTACCACAACTATGTCTGTTTTTAGTTTGACTGTTAGTGATTTGTGTGTTCTCAATTGTGAATGTTTTACGTTATTATACCTCGTAAAAATATCGAAGATCTATGTCCACTGATTGTTTTCAAGTAATCGTTGGCGCGAATTTTATGTACACATAAACATACATCTGTATAGGCATTATACTTTTTTCTACAAATAAGTTTTCCATTTTCTAAGTCCCTAAAACATCGAAAAAAACCCAACTCTTGTTTCGTGATAACAATATGTATCCAATACATTATATTAGTAATAATTAGGAAAGTAAAGAAATTGATATGATAGATAGATAGGAAAATCACAAAACATTTTGCAGCTCTCAATTCAGAATGACTTAAACAACTTTATACCTACTATCATTGTATACCACATAAGCTTTGACTAAAATATTCAGATTCTAATACGCCCTACAGTGTAAATAAAATCCGTATTAAAGGCTATTATAATATAATAATGATAGCTTAGTATAAGCCCAACAGCCCACAACAGTTTTAGAATTTACAAGAAGCGGCGACTTACCTAATGTAAAAAATTAATTAAAGATGATGTTGGATTCCCCGAAAACTGGAAAATTCCACTACTCCGGACTGAATTGCTTTAACAACCCCGTATGGTATATAATACCAAATCACATATACTAAAGTCGGCGACACTTTAAATACCGCATATAGACCGAAAAATAAGAATAAAAGTACTTCTGAGCACTGTGTGTATCAAAGAAAGCAACTATTCCGAACCGAAGTATTTTCAGCCCTTATTAAACATTTTGGAAGAAGTAACAAATCCTTACCATTACCTGAAAGGGGGAAATCCCTTAAAAATTAAAACACAAACATATTTAATTTGTATATACCTTTAAATCCCCAGCCATACATTTATTTGTCATTTCGTGTACAAAAAAACATTATATCCTTTTTCACTAACAACCAAAGCGCTCAAGAAGATATTTATAAGTTTCTGAATGTTAGGCCACCTTGAAAAATTTCTCAGTTCTATCTAACATTGTTCATCCTACAATCAATCCTTTATCTTTTCTTAATCATATCAAGGTTCCAGAAACCTTCTATTTTAAACCTGTGGACAATGAGGACTTAAAGAGGGTGTTTTCTGACATACATAACTTGAATGGCACCGGATGGGATAAAATATCTGTAAAAATATTTCAGAATTTGCCACATATAGTCTTAGAGTGCCTTACGGAAGCAATTAATTTCTCTATTTCCAGTGGTGATTTTCCAAGTCTTCTGAAGATGGCTACTGTTGTTCCCTTATTTGAGGGTGGTGACAGCAGTTTGCCTTCGAATTACAGGCCAATTTCGTTGTTACCCATCTTGTCCAAGATCATAGAAAAAATCATAAAAAAAACGTATGCTCAGTTTTTTGGAAAAACGTAAATTACACTCATTATCGCAGTTTGGGTTCCAAGGTTCAAAGAATACTAATGATGCCATATTTCACATATTTGAAGACCTGTACCTGAGTCTCAATGATGCAGTGTTCTGTGATTTAACTAAGGCATTCGACTGTGTCTGTCATAGAGTACTGTTGGACAAACTTGAAGTCTACGGTTTCAGGGCGGCAATTGAGGTACCTAACCTCAAATTTATTATATTTTTTTGTTCATAAAATATTTTTATATTATACAAGGAAGCTTTAAAAAAATATTCAAGAAACGACTTGTATATACAAAAAAAAACTATTATTTCAAGAAAATTCTAGAACATTCTATTTCGAAACTAAACAAGATCAGTAAGTTTTGACTTTGCCATTGTGTTTTATACTTACCAGAGTCATTTCAAGAAATTTCCAGAACAATATATTTCCAAACTAACAAGAATTGGTGACAAACGGCTAAAACGGAAGAATTAAATAATATTAAAGAACAACTCTCTAAGATATCCTTATGAAGAAGTCAGCCGACCAAGAATCTGAAGAGAAGCTGAAGAGACAAAGGAGAGCAGGAATAACAGGGAATACCAAAATGTCTGCAAAAATCCAAAAGACAAAAGAAAAATAGGATGAAGAAACTAAAAGACAAAAAGAAAAACCGGATCGGCTCACAGATTTTAAATGATCAAGAGGTCAAGAGACACAAAGAAAAAAAGTAAGAAGCCAAAAGATAAAAAGAAAAAGAGGAAGATGAGAACAAAAGACAAAAAGAACAAAAACGACTTGAGAAAATTCTAATCGATCAAGAGAAAATGAGGCAACAGAAGCTAAATAAAATTCAGAACTGGCTTCAGAATGCTATTGAAAAAGAACAATGTTGCTTGCAAGAAGTCATCGATGATTTCAAGGGAGAAATAGTTCATGTCAAGGAACAAATTGAAGAAACCCTAGACAAAGTGAGAGGTGATCTTGGAGTAGAAGTAAAACAAGATATATAGACATCCCGCCCCCTATTGGATAGGATGGAAACAATAGCCGCTAGACTCTGACTCGATAACTTGATTTGAAAGTAAGGTTTCAGACCCATATGATGCTACCATTTTTGACAGTTTGACCGCTGTCAGTTCTTAATCTAGAAACATGTATATCCAAAATACTATGTAGTATGCAAAATCCTAAATAGAGAGCTTTTAAAATACCTTTTAAATGTTGAACTAAAAATTAGCTTTGATACAAACTGTCAAATATTTTTATCTGAAGCGTCAATATTTAAAAATTAGACCAAAACCATTTTGTCAATCCTTAGATGTTATATATTTTTTTAATCGCTAAAGACTCCATCTATTAACGAAATCCCAAATTGGTATGCAAAAAAGATAATAATAGAATATTTGTGTTTTATTATTTTTTAAACATATTAATAGTTTGTGTTTGTTATAATAACCCTGTGTAGTCGAAAAAAAAATGTATATACAAAATATAAAACAGATTTAGCGTTTTTCACCTCTTAAAAGAAAAACTCTTTTTTGTATTAAATATATAATTAAAAAATTAAATTTTTTGATAGAAATAAAGTTTCTACGCCAATGACTTCCATAATTTTTCGATATCAGTATATTTACCCTAACTCGTGCTGTTTTCAATTTAATTGTTGTCGATTTGTGCGTTCTCAAAATATGATTTTTTTTTACGTTTCTATACCTCTAAAAAATTTCAAATTTTCAAAATACTGACCAAGAGTATTTTTGCTGCAAATTTGAAAAAAATCGGTTTAGCCGTTCTGAAGTTATTGTGGCGTAAATTTTATGTCGATTTGTATAACTGGTATTAACGTTCAAATTTGAATATTATCTCAAAATGCCAGCAGTAAATTTATACTGGACTAGATAAATAATACCATAAATAAAAACTTGCATGAAAACCGACTTTTGAATTCAATGTCTTTTCTGAAACAGTCTGCACACAAAAGCTTTAGTGGATTTACTGAAATTTTCTGTCTATTTTAAATTTTGTCTTTCCTCTATGATATATATTGTGACATACAAAATTGTGTTTAAAATACTATTTGCAATAGAGAAGATATTTGCAAATATCTGGACTTATAGTGAATTGTTAAAGTGCTTATTCTGACGTTTATTAATCACATCTACCCATCACGGCCTCCCTTAAAAAAGGTTATTGTCTTTAAAAAAGGCTAACATCTACATTTTAGTGAGACTCGTTTTTTTCCCAAGTTCTGTACCTTCGAACAAAAAACATGTTATTATAAGTTTAGTAGTTTTTGTCACAGGATATATCAATACGTCGTTACGAAGGCTTAAATTCAGACAAACAAATCTCGTGCACACTACATTTCAAAAATATCTTAAAATCACACTGCACCTCAATGACTTGAACACCAAACAACAAGGAAAAGAAAATCTCATCAACAACCTACTTGACACTGTAAAAGCATTTGAGGTTACACTGGATTTATGGAAACATCAGTTGTTGAAAAAAAGAGTTTACGCACTTTCCTAAACTGAAGAGTTGCGAATGTACAGATGTGGATAAATATGTCACAGCACTAGATTTACTCAAAAAAGAGTTCCAATCAAGGTTTTCTGACTTCAGAGATAATGGAAATTAAATCAACCTCTTTGCCCGACCATTCAGTGTATCCGTTGAAGACATTCTAGAAAATTGTCAGATGAAGCTTATCGATTTGCGGTGTAATTCGGAACTGAAAGATAAGTTCTACATGGGTCTTCTTGATTTTTATTCAAAATATATCGTTCAAAACTCTTTTCCTGAAATCCGAAAACATGCCCAGAAAATGATGTCTCTGTTTGGGAGCACATATGTGTGCTAGCAGCTATTTTCTCGTGTGAAGAATGTGAAGTCTAAAACAAGGTCGAGAGTTACAGACGCACATATGGAAGGAAGTTGCAACTACAAAAATAAAACCAAATATCGACATACTTATCAAAAATCGCATTGATTGATTGAACTTTTTAACCAGTAAAGATTATTACACTTTGAAATTATATGTTTTTTATTTTATTGGATATGGTTGCACTAAAAAAGGTTGAAGACCCTTGCTCTAGGGGGAACATATACGTTCCTCTAATGGTATTAGTTGATTCGTCTAGAGTCAACCGTTCAGAGGCTACAGTGCCAAATGTAAGACACTTGTGAAACATTTAGAAAGTAACTTGCAGATTTATTTCTAAATTGTTCGGCCTGTAATAACGAAGAAATTTTGGGGACTTGGTTTTTCCTATTCCTGCCTCTCATTATACTCTTTTTGCAATAAAAAATAGTAACATCTGCGAACATTTAAAGACTCAAAACAGTTTTTTTTTTATTTCGACCACTTTCCACGTATTTGAGGCACTCTATTTCAATTTTGAATCTGTTTTATAATCCCCATCGAACCCCGTCTCAGGTCTCTCTTGGTAAAAGAGGTCGGGTTTCAGCTGCGCAAAATGCCTCCAAAGTTACACCATTTTTATTTTTTTCTAAGCGACATCCCGCGTTCCGATGTTGCGCGTTAACGAGTTTGTCCAAGATTTTTGGAAGGGAAAGGAAATCCGAAGCAAAATGTTCCTTCTAAAAAAACTAACCATAGTGACTTGCATTTTGAACCATAGGGGTACAAAAAAATAACCGGTATCGGACGCCACTGCTAAGTTATTATAATCACCAGAATTTCGTTTTTACTTAACGACTCGCCCATTTATCCTCTACGATTGGCCTTCGAGCTCACTTATTCCCAGACGTACTGTTACCGAGATGGAGCGTGCCGAATGTCAAAAAACACGATTTTCTAAAAATTTTCGGTCCGGGAACTGAGGAACTGAGCCGTCTCTTGTTAACATGTTAAATTGGAAGTAAAACAGATTGATAACAAAGTTCAACATCTTGAAAAAGAAGTAAGTAAACTGAAATGGCAAACTTTTACTGGTCAAATAGCACTTTTTGACAATAAAATCAAACCTCGAACATTTGATGGATGATCTTCCTGGACCAAGTATGTGCGTCAGTTTGAGGCCGCAGTGTTCTCGTATGGGCGGAGTTTGCATTGAAAATTTTTTTAGGTTTTTCCCGAACATAGCTGATCCTTGATAGGTTTCCCCACCAGGGATGTCATGTTCTCGTATGGGCGGAGTCGTATTCAAAAAATTATTTTGGTTCCCGTTGAACACAGCTGTTCTCGTATGAGTTTCCCCACACAAGATGCCATGTTCTACTGGGAGTTCGAATTTGTTCGAATTATGTTCGATTGTGGGCGGAGCCACAGCTTTCTCACGTCGTATTTCCCCTGCGGGGACGCTGTGCTCCATTTCTTCTTTCGTGAACAAGGAATACAAACTACCTTCCCGGTGTCCTGTAGGCTTTTGTTTTGTTTTGTGTAAGGACCTGCGGTCCTGATGTTTTTTATTGTCAGTCATATCGCCGCCTTCACAAATGGAAAGGAGGTCGACAGCAGATTCCCCACCCAGACTCTGACGGTCAGGAGAGAAATCCAATTCAAACAATGAATATGATTTTTTGTTATTATTAGGTTTTCTAATTTCTAACGAACTATCTGCGTAAAGAGTTTGCAGAGATTCGCGCTTGCGGCTACTATCGAGCAACATAGTTTCGTTCGTTGTTGTTAATTTATTTAATTCATTATCAGATTTGAATTTATTATTTATAAAAGATGAATCGTATTGATACTCTCTTCCACGGGGTACCTCCATGGAGACGTTCTCCATGCAAGTAGCTCCGGCGAAAGTGTCTACTAGGTATGTACGATATGAATTGTCATGGTTGTCTAAGTAAACAGGGGCTTGAATTGACAAGCTTGTCAGGCACCTACCACTCACCCGGGGAATTTTTGGATGTTCGTTCCCCTCGCCAGGAAAGAGATTGAGCGAATGCTCAAGAAGGGGGACGGTGTTGCTGGGCGAATGGACAACTGAGCTACCATCCTTGGGAACTACACCAGAAGTAGGAGTAGCCATTGGTATTCAGTGATAAAAAATTTAATGTAAAGATTCAAAGTCCGGACTTGCCGAACAAACAAATTAGGGAGCAACGGGAGTCAGTCGGGGGAAAGTCACTTAAAACTAAAGTAACGTAACCCGAGCGGAGTCCTATCCCTAAATCTAAGTCTAATTACAAAAATCTTATGGATTTATTTACTTATAAAGTCCTAACAAATATGGCCTGGGCCGTGTGTAGGCTTTTCTAAGTCCTTAAACCACTAAATATTCCACCTTTCGATTTTAAGTCGAAACGTTCAAAGAAAGCACTACGCACTGTCACTATTAGTGTTCATGTAGGTACTTTGACGTATAAGTTTATTGTTTATTATTTAGTCAATGTTGAGATTTACACCAAGTTCGCTCAACAGTCTTTTGCCAAACAACTAGTAATTGACCACAACTACTAGAACTGTCTTTTTGCTCACTTTCGGTAATCAAGACAAAATCAAAAGAGAATAACAAATCTCGCGTATCTGTTATTTTTGTTTATAAAAATCAAGAATCAACACTGTGACTGCTAAATAAAGTCTTTTTGTAACAACTTTGGAATCAAATTACAATCTATCTTAGCCTAGTCGAACTAACTAAGTGAATATCTTTTTTATTTACACTAAAATTTAAGTTTATTTATTATTATTAATAAAGTCAAAATCAGGTAAAAGTTTAGTCTTAATTAAATGCTGGCAAAGCTATTTAAAAAATAAAAATCAAAATTGATATTATCCAAATTAAAAGTTAAAAATCAAAACTCAAAAAGATATTCTTTTCAAGCTTGCCAATAGTCCCTATCTAATAGTCCACTCGGGTCACGCCGCTTGGGATATTAGACGCGAAAATGTTTGTAATGTTTAATTATTTAATAATAAAAAAATTAAAATTATTATTTTGTTAAAGTTAAAGTTTATGATAGTTTATATAATATATACAAAAATCACGAATATATATATATCAAATCAAATCAAAATATGTCAAAATCAAATGCACGGTTTTTGCTAAGTGTTCCTTAGAATAAACAATCCTCTACACTTAAGAGAGATTGAGAACTTCAGGAACTGACGTGCTATGTCTCTGGAGGGATCGTTAAGTTTTAAAAAGATCGGATTCACCAAGCGTACATAATGCTAGGATCCTATCTTACCTAATACAAGATCAAGTAAATTATTATTTACAATTTGTTTAAACAATTAAGTTTAGTTACAAGAGAATATCAAAATCAGGTTTGTCACAATCAGTAATTTTACAAAAATATGATTCGCCCAATTAAGGGTAGATCATAAAATACAAATCAAATAAAATATACAATGTTACAAGATAGTAAATGTTTGTGCAGTCAAAAATCGGTAAGTCAAAATTTATAAGTTATAAAAATTTTATAAGTGAGCAATTCGTTAAAAATTAGAGTGAAAAAAGCAAATTCAAAATTTCCCAAAATAAGCAAAGGTAAACAGGTCTACGTTTTGAAAATTGAGTGATAATTTATGCCAGAAGTTACAGAGTTTAACTTTAACACTTGAACACTAGTTAGGCTAAGGTTTTGAGCTAAGAATGGAAACTTGATCTGGAGAAAAACTGAGCTTGGAGAACGCTTAGAGGAGAAGGAGACCAGAGGCACAGCTACTTACTAGTTTTTTCCTCACGCAATTTAGACAGCTAGTTATTATTTCTTCCAGATGCCTCCTACTAGGCCATAAATCAAGAGAACCAGATTTAAGACCCGAGGACGATCTTCACAATCAGAGCTCTACTAAGAACCTTAGTGCAATGGAACTTTTCGAAGCAAAGATCCGGCGCAATCCAACGTTGGGAACAAAGTGCAAGGTTCCTCTCGTAGGCTTCGGCTGTATCACTCAGAATGACAAAAAAGAAACGCACAATTAACACTGCTTCCGACGCTTAGGAGGGTATATGAATATAGGCTATTTCACTCACGAGATTGACGCGTGTTACTGGTCGTAAAGAAATTATCGAAAGCTCCCGAAACAAAAATCTGTCTATATTTATATTAATCGAAGTTTGACGTCACGGCGACTCCCTTTTGCACGCTCTGGACCAATCCTGTTGATTGTGGGCGGAGTCCCGTGAACGAAACTGGTGCATTTTCTGTTCATTTTCGAACAAGATTTTCTAGTAGAAACATCTCCCGGGAAACTTTAAAGTCCCGTGGGATCTTTGTTTTTGAGAATTTTCTCAGTTTGGGATTTTTCCCTAGAATAGTATCACTTTATACGTATTCTAGCCAAGTTTCAGATTTTTATTACAACTTTTTTCTTTTTGAAAATAAAAAATTCGTATAGCCTTAAAACTTTGTTAAACGATAGTTCTTTATTAAATATTTACTCCTGTGAAAAATTAATTGATATGTTGTAGATTAAATTAGTGGGAACATTTTTACTCTAGTGACTTTTTTACGTCCGACGTGGCGTTTAGGCGCTACGGACGTAGCGTCCTTTTTCAGGAGTGGCATTCTCGACGCCTATCTTCTTTTGTTCATAATTTTGGTGTTTCTTGATATATCCTCTTCAAATTTGGACACAAGGTGGCCCTAAGGGGTCTCTTTCGACTAGTCCTTACGGCACTTGTCTGTCTAGTTTAGAAAAAATTTTATTTAAGATTGAAATTGAAAAATTAAAATTTAACGAACTCTAATTTTTGAATTTTTTCCCTTAAAGCTAATTTTCTCTGTTATTACTGAACGGATTTTAATCATTCTTTTACTAAAATGTATGTTTTAGTAAGGCCTTTTTGGGGATGTTAAAAGTTTTGTAAAATATTTAGTTTTTAGATTTTGAAAAATTTTAATCGTTTGATTTTTGGTAGAAATAAAGGTGTTTTCGTAAAGATTTTTATATGAGCGTGAAGCGCGTATACTAGCGATCATTTGTACGAAGTTTCATTAAATTATTTTGATTAGAAATATTTTTAATTAATTATTATACTTATAGAAATTCTAGAATCGATCAGACCAATCCGATTGCAGCGTGGTTGAATCTGATTGGCTGGAAGACTTGAATGCTTTAAAATGATTGGATGGAATGTTTCCATCGAATTTTCGAGATTAGGTGTGGTTACGTTTGATATTCGATTTGGTTCGAAGCTCTAGAAGATGATTTCTAGGCCTGTTTCCAATGTCTAATGCATGTAAATACATAGGGATTTCTTTTTTCTTTATTTTGGCCTAATTTTACTTGTAGAATTTACTTGATTTCGGCAAAAAATGTGATATTACGACAGCAGCAACAATTAATGGTTGAACCGACAAACAAAAAAGCCACTTCTCTAATAGTATCTAAAAGAGGACCGGCAATCTGGATTTATTTCAAAGCATTCCCGCGGGTCATCAACAAAACTATCAGCATCTTTTTCATTCATTAGAACTTCGATTTGGAGATCAATACAATCAATAAATATACAGAACCCGGCTTAAAACTAGGACACAGAAGTACAGTGAATCACTTCATGGATTTGAATCTGACATTAGAAAGTTAATAAGATTAGCGTTTCCTACATCAGGTGAATACATTCAGGAATGGATGGCAATGTCCGTATTTGTGAAGGGAATACAAGATCCCAAAATTCAACAAAAATTTAAAAATGACCATGTTTTGCAAAAGTAGCGACGTACTTGCTTTAGGGTTGGCAGCGTGTTTAATGTCCCAAAACTTAAAACTAGATGAATTACAATAAAATGTGTGTACAGCTCGCAAACATTTTTCCCAGGTCCAATACAATTCATAAAGAAGATGTGATTGCGACCTTCGAACCAGTCAAACAAATAGTTAATTGTGACATAATAAATCTAATTCGCAAATCAACAATTTCAAGCTAACCAAAGATATTTTACAAGCTATGGAAAAATCATGGTGTCATTTATCAACATAAAGGTTTCACAAAGCCAAGAATTTTATGTTAAGTGAAGGTGACATAGTTGAATCTGGGAACAGGCCAACCGGAAGGACAAATTTAGTAAAGCATAAAATCGGTACTGAAAAAGCACATCCGATTAGACAACCACCACGAAGGATGCGGATTGCTAAACAAAAGGAAGTTGAAAAACACGTCAAGAAAATGCTTTAAGATGAAGTCATCGGAGATTTAAATAGTCCATGGTCAGCAACAGTGGTTCTTGTTACGAAGAAAGATGGAGGTATTAAATTTTGTGTGGACTACCGTAGATTTATTGACGGCACCAAAAAGGACAGCTACCCATTACCGAGAATTAACGATACTCTTTAACTACTTATTCGGGATCCAAATGATCTTACTTGGAAAAACCCGCCTGCCTGGTGTACCCAGATGATGTGATGGTAAAGTCTTTTAAGATCATCTTAAAAAATCTAAGATGTCATCAGTCGTTCTAGAAATGCAAATTTGAAAATGAACTCAAAGAAATTGCCTGTTTTAAAAGAAAATGGAATTCTTGCGACATGTTGTTTTTGAGAAGGGAATTCAGGCAAATTAAACAAAGATCGAAACCATAAGGGATTTGCAAACATTTATAGATAAACATTAACATCGAAGTTTCCTAGGATTATGCCCATATTACGGACGATAATTTTGTAAAAATGGCGGTTCCATTACATAATTGACTGAAGAAAAAGTTGCCTACAACTGGACTTCAGAACGTGGTACTTTAGAAGACTGAAATCAGTTGTATGTGCTAGTCCAATTCTGCATTTGAGCGATTCTGTCGTAAGTCCAAAGAACATGTTATAGAGTACTACAGCCGTATCTTGTCCCAACCAGAACAGAATTATTATGTAAGATAAGAATTATTTGACATCGTGAGAGCCATTGACCATTTCCACAAATGTTTGCGAGAGGGCGATTATAACGGATAATGCTGCAAAAATCGCTTAGGTAAATTAAAAATTCAGAAGGACAATTAGCTAGATGGCTAGAAAAGTATGACTTACAAATGAAACATCGACTCGGCAGGCAACATAAAAACGCTGATGTCTTGTCCAGACGTTCATGTAAAGAAGACTGTAAGCATTGTCAAAAGATGGATCAATGGGAGGGATATGTTTACAAAGAAATCAAAAGAGTTATATATATATATATATATATATATATATATATATATAGGTATATATGTACTTATATGTATATATATATATATATATATATACATATATATATATATATATATATATATATATATATATATATATATATATATATATATATATATATATATATATATATATATATATATATATATATATATATATATATATATATATATATATATATATATATATATATATATATATATATATATATATATATATATATATATATATATATATATATATATATATATATATATATATATATATATATATATATATATATATATATATATATATATATATATATATATATATATATATATATATATATATATATATATATATATATATATATATATATATATATATATATATATATATATATATATATATATATATATATATATATATATATATATATATATATATATATATATATATATATATATATATATATATATATATATATATATATATATATATATATATATATATATATATATATATATATATATATATATATATATATATATATATATATATATATATATATATATATATATATATATATATATATATATATATATATATATATATATATATATATATATATATATATATATATATATATATATATATATATATATATATATATATATATATATATATATATATATATATATATATATATATATATATATATATATATATATATATATATATATATATATATATATATATATATATATATATATATATATATATATATATATATATATATATATATATATATATGTATATATATATATATATATATATATATATATATATATATATATATATATATATATGTATATATATTTATTTATATATATATATGGCAACATGGCAGCGTCGCAGAAAATTTGGATTATAATTTTAATAAGAAGATTAGACATTTGTGTATTATGGTTATGAATTCGAAGTGGGAATTCGTGGCCCGGGCTTCAAACAAACGCGCGAAAGTAAATTTAGTAAATATTAGTGACATAGAGGAGATAACAAATTGTGATATTAATGAAACGTTCAAAGCGGATTTTAAAACTTGCTTTAGGCACTTGTGTATGAACGTTAAAAAATGTACAGCGAAATGGTTTTGGTTAATTGTTAAGCGGTAGGGAAAATAATACTAGCATATCTTGGGCTAAAGACAAAATAAATCCTACAAGATCCTCATTTTGATCTTTGACACATTCTTATTAGGTTAATATCATTATCTTTTTAATTAAATTAACATTCAATTATTTTCTACGGATTAATATTTAGAAAATTTGTTCAGAAAAATATAGAAAATGTATTTAATTAGAAAAATATTAAGTGTATCGCACGGCAGTATGTTAAAAGCATACACCCCATAAATTTCATACCACATAAAAACAATGCAAACCAATCAAAAACCAGAACATAACTCAACAGAAATGCATGGAAATAAAAACGACCTTAAAATGTTAAGTATAACTTAAAAAAAATAATCCTAGTTTTTTTCTTCAGTGTCTGCACAAAAGATCGTAATTGACAGCTAAGTAAAATGTTTCCGTATTTAGTACAGTTAAAAGGAGTTATTTGTAGTGAAAAATAGCATATATGAAAAAACTTTGCTGGCCTTTAAAACTGCCACCACAAAAATTGTATTTTTTGTAATTTTAGTGTTGAAATCTATTTGTTTGTATGTTTTGATAACCCTGTATATCTGACCTAAAGTGTATTACTGTCTAAACTATTTTTTTCTATAAGCACCAACTTTAATCAGAAATAAAAATTTCTTAACGTATACCTACTTAATAAAGTTTTCCATATGTTGCATACTTTTTTGGACACACTTGGCATATAAGTTGTGAAGCATTAGTCCCGCCTGTGCACTAGCAGAGTATATATATATATATATATATATATATATATATATATATATATATATATATATATATATATATATATATATATATATATATATATATATATATATATATATATATATATATATATATATATATATATATATATATATATATATATATATATATATATATATATATATATATATATATATATATATATATATATATATATATATATATATATATATATATATATATATATATATATATATATATATATATATATATATATATATATATATATATATATATATATATATGTATATATATACATATAAGTATATATATATATATATATATATATATATATATATATATATATATATATATATATATATATATATATATACAAATATATAATATATATTTACAAATATATATAAATATATATACATACTTAATAAAGTTTTCCATATGTTGCATACTTTTTTGGACACACTTGGCATATAAGTTGTGAAGCATTAGTCCCGCCTGTGCACTAGCAGAGTATATTCTAATATATATATATATATTCTTCCAGAGTGGATGATCCCTCTAAAGGGGATCATCCCTCTAAAGGGCACAATAGTGAATTTCTAAAACTCAGCAAGCGAATGGAAGAAATGGCGGCCAAATTTAAGAATGACCTTGATGAATTTAAAAAGGATTTGACGAAAAGTTCCGGAACGCACAATGGCGATAAGGGCAAACTAGCTGAAAAATTTTCATCATTTGAGAACTCCGCCCTGGATTCCCTACAGGAAATCAAGAATGATATAACGCAGCTAAAGTTAGATACATCGAACCATATTAGGTCTAATAACCAGAACGCCATTCTCGTACATGGTATAGATGAGAGGCAGTCAGCTAATATGTACGAGAATATGACCGTTTTATTATCAACAAAAATCGGCATAGAAGTCAAAAAGTCGGATTTAAACTATTGTTACCGTTTGGGAATGAAAAAGTCTAACGCAAAAAAACCCTGGCCAGTTTTAGTTTCGTTCTGCCAGCGATGGCTGCGGGATCACATATTTTATAACAAAAAACAGTTAAAGGGATCCAATATTTTATTCACGGAATGAGTTACAAGTGATACCCTAAAATTGTTTAAAGAAACCAGAACTCATTTTCAAAATATGTGTTGGACTCAAGGCGGAAAAGTGTTTGTTCTAAGTGATGGTAAAAAAGTGTTTGTGCCTTCCCTGGAAAAATTGAGGCAAATTATTGGAGTGGTTTTGTCTGAAGAAAGTGATTCCGATAATAATTAAAGGTATTATGTCATATGAAGGTACGTTTTTACACATATTTTAAATTTTTTTCCTGGTTATTTCATTTCGTAAATCATGTTTTCTTTCGTAACATTGGTAAACCTTTGTGAACTATAATGGAAATGTGAATATTGTGCCTACAATGTTCTTCTGTGCTTAACTATAACATACTATTTACGATGTTATTTTGCACTTAACTATGCAATATTATTTATTTCTAATATCACCGAGTTGTTTTTTTCTGTTTTTTTTTGAGCCTATAATATACAAGTATTCTTTGTTTCATAACCCTTGTATATTTTTTATAAATATGTTAACATTGTATTATCAGCTTGTTATAAAATAACTGTGGTTAGAAAATATAGTTATCCATACAGAGTAGGGATGTTTTGTTGTATTAATATTAAATTCTTATTTTGTTGTATTAGCGTTAAATTCAATTTTCAGTATTTATTAATTTAGGTTTTATATTCTATGAATTCTCATGAGCCCTTTTGTATATTAATTTCGTCCTTTCAAATCAAGTGATATACTTTTCTAATTTTTGTCAGATTTTATATTACATATTATAGTCAAAAATATTAACCTCGTATTTCCGTGCATTATAGAATATATATTATTATTATTATTATTATTCGGTTGGTATAATGTTCGTATAATGTATTTATTAGGTATACTATACTCTACTATTTCTATTTTTGAGTATATACATTTTTTTTTTGATATTTGTGAAAACAGAAATTGATATTCAGTTTTACTGTTAATTGCGTAATTCTTATGCCTACGTTGTTTTTTCTCTCCTTAAAAGGTATAAGATATTTTTGGAAATTTATGTGACCTTTTTCTTGAGAGTTCCGGTATTTTTATTAACTCGAAGATATCAGCAAAGCAGAATTTATATTTTGTTTTATTTTTTAAGTTATATAATTTTTGGACCGGCGTATGCTAGCATATGATACTCTATGCTATTATTTTTTTAAGCGTCTTAAATTTGAGCGCTATATTGGTCTAATTATATTACTTATTTTTATATTTTTATAGGTTTAGGATTATTTTTATAGGTTTAGGATGTCTGTTTCATTTTTAGATAATATTTATTGTTCACAGGCTACTGGGCGGTATCAGGGCGGAGCTTTGCGCGGTTTTCTTGGCGGGCTAGCCATGTATAATGGATAATTTTAATGATGTAGGTGACCGTCAGTTTATTTCTTTTAATAGTAAGTCTAACCAATTTGTGGTGGCGCATCTTAACGTTCGATCACTTAATACGGGATTTGATGAATTCACAAATTATGTTAACGATTATAAATTTGACGTGTTTGGTATTACCGAGACTTGGCTAACCCCCAATTATGACTCTGGTTTTTTTAATATTCCTGGTTACCAGTTTGTAAGGAAAGATAGAGCGGGTAGAGGGGGAGGGGTTGGTATTTATATTAAAAAACATATCAAATATCAATTAACGGAACATGACATAGCATCTGAAAGTTGTGAGAATATTAGTATATTAATATTAGTATAAAAATACTCTATACTCTCCATGACAAACCGTCGTAGGTATCATATGTTGTTATTTATTTATAGAATTTTAAAAACTGGACACGCACTTTACCTATATCGGTTATTTACTTCTTATGAATACCCTCAACTTACCAGAAATGCAAATAATTAACACGGAAAAGCTTGTTTTCAGAAGTCCTTTAGTTTCGTTGCAATTCAAATGTGGAATAGCCTTTCACCCAATGTTAAAGAATTTTCATTAAATAATTTTCGAAAACATACGAAAAAAATGTTACTAGATACTCAATGAAATAACTAATTTTTTCTGCTTTTTTAATTGTATTTTTTAAAAATTTAAATTGTATTTACTATATAAAAAAACTATTCTCTTATTTTCCTTTATTTTTTTTTAAAACTTTTACGAATGCCGCATTATATTTTTACTTTATGTTTATTCATTACTCATTAAATAGTCACACGCTTAATATAGTAAAAACTTGATTTTCAAAACCAGAATTTAAACTGATGAGTTGCCTGCATAGGTAGATATAAATTCCAATTATAAATTCTAAATTCCAAATATCAAATATAAACAAAAAGTCCATTTGCTTTTTGGCTATTCTATAGTGGTCGCTTGGAGCTCCTGTCCTGGTATTTGCCCATTACCTATACTAAAATAATTTAATGTTAAATTTAATATAGTAGTACTAAGGTCTGCACCACATAGGCATATTTTGCAAAGTGCTTATGTAACGGTTTTATAATATGTTGCCCTAATTTGTCCTCTTAAATTATTGTTTATGGTTGTAATTATTTTTTCTTGTATTGTGACAAATAAAAATACTTTTGAATTTTGAATTTGATATATTATATATATATATATATATATATATATATATATATATATATATATATATATATATATATATATATATATATATATATATATATATATATATATATATATATATATATATATATATATATATATATATATATATATATATATATATATATATATATATATATATATATATATATATATATATATATATATATATATATATATATATATATATATATATATATATATATATATATATATATATATATATATATATATATATATATATATATATATATATATATATATATATATATATATATATATATATATATATATATATATATATATATATATATATATACAGTGACCGTCTAAAGTCCGTTCCCCCCTACTAATTTTTGAGCCAACTCGTATATCGCAACGAAATTTGGAGGTCTTAAATAGGAGATGAAAAGCTATTTTTTTATGAAAAAATGATAGCTAAAAGTTATAAAATGGCGGCTACGCGCCATCTTGAATTAATATTTTAAATACAACACCCCGCATATTATTCCATTTTCAAAATCTGCTCATTATTCTTAACATTTTTCTCTAACACACTTCATTCCTAAATGTAATTGTTTTCGAAATAATGACGTTTGAAAATTGAAAATCCGGTTTAAAATGAAGTAATGGTTTTAGTCACTTTCGATAAAAAATTCTGCTAACTAAATTTTTTAATTCATTTGTAGTTAAATCTTTTAATGAATTCGACTAATAAGAGGCGTAAAGACAGTATTTTAAGGATAAACAGTACCACTTACCGGAAAATCTTGAAGGTTA